>DAKLCV010002568.1:0-22158 GCA_030247045.1 Colobus guereza | reverse complement strand
CAGATGACATGATTGTATATTTAGAAAACCCCATTGTCTCAGCCCAAAATCTCCTTAAGCTGATAAGCAACTTCAGCAAAGTCTCAGGATACAAAATTAATGTGCAAAAATCACAGGCATTCTTATACACCAGTAACAGACAAGCAGAGAGCCAAATCAGGAATGAACTTCCATTCACAATTGCTTCAAAGAGAATAAAATACCTAGGAATCTAACTTACATGGGATGTAAAGGACCTCTTCAAGGAGAACTACAAACCACTGCTCAGTGAAATCAAAGAGGACACTAACAAATGGAAGAACATACCATGCTCATGGATAGGAAGAACCAGTATCGTGAAAATGGCCATACTGCCCAAGGTAATCTATAGATTCAATGCCATCCCCATCAAGCTACCAATGAGTTTCTTCACAGAATTGGAAAAAACTGCTTTAAAGTTCATATGGAACCAAAAAAGAGCCCGCATTGCCAAAACAATCCTAAGTCAAAAGGACAAAGCTGGAGGCGTCACGCTACCTGACTTCAAACTATACTACAAGGCTACAGTAACCAAAACAGCATGGTACTGGTACCAAAACAGAGCTATAGACCAACGGAACAGAACAGAGTCCCCAGAAATAATACCACACATCTACAGCCATCTGATCTTTGATAAACCTGAGAGAAACAAGAAATGGGGAAAGGATTCCCTATTTAATAAATGGTGCTGGGAAAATTGGCTAGCCATAAGTAGAAAGCTGAAACTGGATCCTTTCCTTACTCCTTATACGAAGATTAATTCAAGATGGATTAGAGACTTAAATGTTAGACCTAATACCATAAAAACCCTAGAAGAAAATCTAGGTAGTACCATTCAGGACATAGGCATGGGCAAGGACTTCATGTCTAAAACACCAAAAGCAACGGCAGCAAAAGCCAAAATTGACAAATGGGATCTCATTAAACTAAAGAGCTTCTGCACAGCAAAAGAAACTACCAGCAGAGTGAACAGGCAACCTACAGAATGGGAGAAAATTTTGCAATCTACTCGTCTGACAAAGGGCTAATATCCAGAATCTACAAAGAACTCAAACAAATATACAAGAAAAAACAAACAACCCCATCAAAAGTGGGCAAAGGATATGAACAGACATTTCTCAAAAGAAGACATTCATACAGCCAACAGACACATGAAAAATGCTCATCATCACTCGCCATCAGAGAAATGCAAATCAAAACCACAATGAGATACCATCTCACACCAGTTAGAATGGCCATCATTAAAAATCAGGAAACAACAAGTGTTGGAGAGGATGTGGAGAAATAGGAACACTTTTACACTGTTGGTGGGATTGTAAACTAGTTCAACCATTATGGAAAACAGTATGGCGATTCCTCAAGGATCTAGAACTAGATGTACCATATGACCCAGCCATCCCACTACTGGGTATATACCCAAAGGATTATAAATTATTCTACTACAAAGACACAGGCACACGTATGTTTATTGCGGCACTATTCACAATAGCAAAGAGTTGGAATCAACCCAAATGTCCATCTGTGACAGACTGGATTAAGAAAATGTGGCACATATACACCATGGAATACTATGCAGCCATAAAAAAGGATGAGTTTGCGTCCTTTGTAGGGACATGGATGCAGCTGGAAACCATCATTCTTAGCAAACTATCACAAGAAGAGAAAAACCAAACACCGCATCTTCTCACTCATAGGTGGGAACTGAACAATGAGATCACTTGGACTCGGGAAGGGGAACATCACACACTGGGCTTATCATGGGGAGGGCGGAGGTGGGAGGGATTGCACTGGGGAGTTATACCTGATATAAATGATGAATTGATGGGTGCTGACGAGTTGATGGGTGCAGCACACCAACATTGCACAAGTATACATATGTAACAAACCTGCACGTTATGCACATGTACCCTAGAACTTAAAGTATAATAAAAAAAAAAAAAAAGACAGCATTTGGAGATTGCAAAAATTTTTGGAGTTCTATGGCAGAATGCAGATATATGTCAAACATCTTTTACAACCTTACAGCTATGAAAAAGAGACCCCTTGTACTAGAGCGTTCAAACGTTCAATTCTAAGAATTAAAACAATGTATTCCTGTATTAGAAACCTTTATTTTAAAAGAAGAAAGTACAGATTGAACACGACTAATATAAAAATTTCAAATGTACTCTAAAGTGAACCTTGATTCCATATGTAAAGTGAAAAAATCTACAGAGAAGCCCTTAACACAATCTTTATTTCATCTACAAAATACACAAAATTACCTTCATGAAAATGTGAGAGAAAGAACCATGAGGAATCTAGAAGTGGTTCTTGATTAACATTATTATACACAGGAACAGCCTGAAAACTCAGGCTGCAGACACTGATTAAAAAAACTTGAATAGGAGGATATCCTAAAGGTGTAACCACAGCTACACTAATAAGAAAACAAGGTAGAACATGAAAATGCTTTTGCCATTTTTTCCTAAAACATAATCATACCTACAGAGACAAGAGAACAAGGCCAACAGAACAAGTGCCTCTGTCATTCACATAATCAGCAGACTTCAAGAAAATACACACTCCTCCCATTATGGGCATGATACCCAATAGGCTCCAGTGGGCTCTGATGAAATAATTTTCTTTTCTATTTTGGACATGCTTTGAATGCAAGAAAAGCATTTATGAATTATCCCTTCAGCTTCTGCTTTACCCCAGTCCAGCGATCCAGGTAAAGCTTTTACTTTAGCCTCCCATTTTTCCCAGGCCAGGTTCTGAATCTAGCTGAAGTAGTGCTTTCTTCAAGGCAGCTCACAGACACCTCAGAACATTTCATTCTTTCCAGTTCACAAAAAGTAATGACCCAGCTTTATAGTTGGAAACCCTCGCAAATACCCTCTTTACTGTGGAGAGTTTTCTTCTTTTGCTTATTAACCTGTTCTTCCTACTTGAAATTTGCATCATCCAACCTCCTTAATTATTGTGGTCATGAGACAATACTTCAGCCTGTGATTGGTCCTAGGCCAAGGTCTCAGGTCAAGCTGTCATGTCAGCTCCTTCTTGGTCCCAGGCCAAGTTGCAATGCTGAGCTTAGTAGCTTCTATAAATCATCACTTCATTTCCAGATTAATCTAAGTCCAAGGTTCAGGACCAACCCAAAAAATGCTTACTCCATGACCAGTAAGTACATTTCTTTACTTCTCTGTCTTTAGAAACCATAAGCCTCAGTCTCAGAGTAGGTAAACCACTCGTATTCCACCTCCGCAGTGAAGACATTTGTACTTTGATTTATAAAAGTTTTGCTTCAAATGATTTGCATCCATCTCATTAATTTTCTTGGCCATGAGAAAAAGAGCTCTGTGTGCCTCACAATTAGAGATTGCTACATTGTGGTGCACTAATGAGACTGCAATGAGTGAAGTCTAGGAATTGAAATCTGGGATGCATCAGCCTTGTGAGGCCAACTGACAATCTGGCCCCACGCTATGATACGTACCCTTGGGGGCAGTCAAACACACAGTGGTCATCAACACAGGCTGGAAAGTTTCAAGGTAGCTTTACACAGCCTAGAAATCTGAGAGACACCATGAAGCAGCCATACTTATGCATTTGGGGCTTTCAAAGGGAGAGACATGTAATCAAGGAGACTATTTAACAAAATAATAATAAAGAACACAACAATATAAGTCAGCAAATGAACACCGAATATATTCAACAAATGCCAAATAACAGAAACTCAAAGAAACAAGCTCAAACTTACCTGATAATTAAACTGTCTAAACCATACACAAAGATAATTTTGAGGATTTTCAAGGGAAACAAGGGAATCAGCTAGTCATGCAAAAGGGACCTTCAAAAATAACCAGTAGATTTCTTATCTGACTCACCACTGAATAATCAGTGGATTTCTTATCTGAAAACTAAGATAGTAGAAAGCTGTAGACAAACATATTCCAAGTGAAGTCAGGAAAAAAGCTGTCAAGCCTAAATATTATGATCAAACAAATTGTTCATCAAATGTGAAGGACAAATTGTGACATTCCCAGATAAAAATGGACAACTTTCACCAGTAGACTACTGGTGAATGTTTAATGTTTTCTGGAGCACTTCAGGGTAGAATGAACAAACACTCAAAAGTATTAGGGATAAGCAAAGATTAAGGTAAAGACAAATGCATGAAAAATATAAATGATAAAAAATTAACAATGTGCACCTCCATAAATTGTTTTCAACATAAGTTAAAATAATATATTTAATAAAAAAACCCACTAATTTATGTTTTTGACATACAATGCATTATTTTGAGAACATAGTAAGTGAAATAATGGAGTTAAATTACACAGGAATAAGAATTTTTATGTTACCGAATGTAAGCTAGTGTAACATTAAAAATGGCATAACATTATAATGGTCAATATAATCATCATTGCAACCACAATTAAACAAAGAAACACAAAAGAGCATCAGGCAGGAAGAAAGCTTTCTGTACTACACCAGACAGTAGGAGCTGCAGACGTAGCTATTCTTACAGGAGGCTACTGAGCTAGCTATCATGCACCATGAGACAAAGCCCTAGCTGTCCCACCAGAGACTAAGGGTGGAGAGCCTAAGTAACATAGCATAGCTGCTATTTCACATAATTTTCATAAACCAGTGGCGATGGAGTAGAAGTGGCTCATCCATATGCAGAACCTGGTGAAACACTGGAAGCTATGTGGAGACACAACTGAAACAAAGATGGCACAGCAACTGCTCCAATCTTGAGTCTTTCCTCATATCTTGCCAGGAGTTTGAGGCTGAAACTATTGTTGACAAAAGGCAAGACAAAAATGGGAACATAATCTATTTGTTTCATGGAAAGGTTGTGACAAACAGGATGACACTTGGGAGCCAGAGCAGCACCTCATGAACTGTGAAAAATGTATAAATGATTTTAATAGATGACAGATAGAAAAACAGGAAAAAACTGGCATGTACCAGAACAAGTAGAAGGTTTTCAAACAATACCAGAATAATAACTTCCACATCTACCAACATGAACTATTCTAAGAGCTCTCCTAGAACACTAGTGACTGTCAAACACCACAGATCCAAACCCAGCGTGTTATTTGCTGCCAGTAAGAACGTCAAGAGAAAGGCAGATTCACTTCTCTCTCACACAAAGAATATAGATCTAGTAAATTCAACTATCAAGACACTTGTTTGCAACAAGAAAAATGAGTGGCTTTCAGGTACTTGAGAAAGTGGACCCTATTACGGTAGATCAGCAGGACATGGTGGACTTCAAGGTGACAGAAGGGAAACCTGTCAGGGACCCTTTGTCAGGTCCCAGTGCAGAACACATTGGAATAGAGAACAGGACCCTGATACACCCACTAATGTCTCAGATATCTGGCTCAGTTACTGCTTCCATGGACACAGGCTCAGCTATCCAAAAAGCTATAGTGATATTAATAGACCCATTAGCAGCCATTGCAACAACAGACATACATACATCAGTTCCAAGAGCCAAAAGAAGCCAAACAAATGTTACGGATGATGACAGAGAGCAATCTTTTTTCAGGAAGATGTACTTTACCATCAAGCTATCAGAAAGTGCCAGCACATACAGAGACATTGTAGTGAAGAAAGAGAATGAATTCACCCAGATATTGCTATCAACGAGATCGACAGACAAAAAACGCACTGAATACAGAAGCAATTAAAGAAAGGCTTAATGCTCTGCATAGGGCTGCTTCAGATGACAGCAAACTTGTGCGGTTCAGTGCAGCTGGAAGTGTCTTTGGTTGTGGTCTTGATTTCGGGTACTTTGTGAAACATTTAAGGAAAGACAGAAAGTGAGCAATGCTTGAAATGATGGACCACTTCAAGAACGTTAAGAATACTTTTGTTCAATTTAAAAGCCTATTGTTGTGTCAGTCAATAGCCTTTTCATTGGACTAGGTGAATCCACACTGCTCCTTTGTGATCCAGTGTTGGCTAAAGAAAAGTATTTGTTCCAAACCCCTTATACGAGTTTTGGACAGTCCAGATGGCTGTTCTACTGTTACATTTCTGAAAATGATGGGTGACACATCTGCCAATGAAGTGTTAATGACTGGGCAAAAAGTGACAGCACTGGAGGCGTGTGCCAAAAGCCTGGTCTCTCAGGTGTTTTTGACTGGAACTTTCTCCCAAGAGGTTATGAATCAAATTCAGGAACTTGCCGCATATAACCTAGTTGTGCTGGAAGAATGTAAAGCCCTTGTTCACTGTGATATTAAGATGGAGTTGAGACAGGCCAATGAAGAGAGAGTGAGGTGCTGAGGGAGATCTGGGGCTCAACTCAAGGGATAAAATCCATGTTAAGTAGGTTGAATATAAGATTGATGAGTTTTCATTGTCAGTCTATCTGCACAGGACACAAGAACGAAGCTAAACGAAATACATCATCATTTGCAAGATGCCCTAGATGCCTTCATACTGCAAAACATTTTCATCCATAGCGAAATCTTGTAAAGACAATTGGAAATCTCCAAAGTATGTCTTTAAATTCTCATGGCATTTTAAAGCACTGTATCTTTAAAATAATTAATAAAACATTTTTTGCCCAAGTGTGATTATTTTATGCACATGTAAGTCCAAATATAAAGCAGACTGGTGGATACTAGACTCTTCCTGCAAGCTCTCAATTGTATCTATGGCTACTACTATATTTCAGACCAGAATTGTGTCTTATTAGATGCCGATGACAGAGAATTCTGTAATGATTTTTATTTTTCTTATTTTTATATACTACAATACAGAGTCCACTGGGTTACGAGGCAGCCTCAGCTTCCCTCCCACAAAAAAAGACATAGAACTCTCAGGGATGGTGTGCTTGACATTATAGTGGCACAAATACTTCAGAGACACAGAATTATAAATTAAGAGTTTTCCTTTAGAATATTTCTGACACAAACTCACTGATGATCATTCTAAATTGAACACATGATTAGAATTGTAATGAGATATAACATGATTTTCTTTTCTTTTATAAATGTCTAGTTCTTGCCCAGTTAACAAAAGAAAACTTTACCTCTCCAAAGTAATACTTGTTACACCCTAATATAGTATAGATGAACTATAGAATCATTTTGGTGAAAATATCCATGTACTAATGTTTGTAATGTGCAGATTTAGGTTACTTTAGAGTATGTTATAGTTAATAAGTTAAAATTATGGACACATTACTAAAGGACAAAACTTTTTTCAAAACGAAGGAAAGACCCCTACACTCTGCATGACATTAAAAGTTGTCAGTGTCTGTTTTTATGTGCACAAAATTTTCTGGAACACTCTACCTGTTCAGTTACCTGGAGAATCTCTGAATCGTGTTCTGTTGGATTTTATGGAGGCTACGTTTCATAGGCATAATTCAATAATCCACTGGACATTGGTCATGAATGTCACCTTTGTCATAGGATCTCTAGGGTGATGCTTCACCAGCCAAGAAACTCTGTATATGATGGCACATTTCCACAAGTTTCTCTTGAGCCTGCTTGTCTAAATTTACACACCCACCTCGCAGGCAGGCTGTACTCAGCCCAAACTATGGGTGCAGGTGAAAGCTTCCTGCACATATTTAGGTGAATTGGGCATACCACAAGCTTTCCTTTCTGCAGGCATGGAAGAATGCAGTGGCATCCAGGAAAGTAGATGACAGAAACTGCAGAGATACAAATATATTGTGACAGCACTGGCTTAGAAAAGGTTTAGATCTGGGCTCTTTTAAAGGCTGAAGTCCTGTTTTCATTTCTCTTTCTGTCTTTTTAATTATCTATGGGATCAGTGTTGCTTAAATTAGGGTTTTCAAAGGGCTCTGTCTCTTTTGCTACTGGAAATCAGGATCTTGTCTTTTCTTCACTCTTTCTCTCTTTGACTGTTTTTATTTATTTTGACAGGCTATAATAAGAAATGTGGTGTGTCGCAACATCTTTTGTTGCCGAAGAGCTATTCCTCAGAAGCAGTAAGGTTGTGGCTTAGGAATAACACAACACCTTCTAATGTAAGACCAAAAACACGAGTGAGAATTAGAAAGGCTCTATGTATGTATTGATGTATCAGAAACTTCCCAGGTCTTATTTATTTCTTTAAGGTACTGTAATGAAAAGGAAACTTGCACTTTACCGGCACCTCATTCACTGGGCATTTCCTACAGGGGTAGTAATGAACTTGGAGGACTGGATATTAACACTGGAAAATCTGATGATAAAGTGACTAAACGAGTCTGTAGATTAAGAAGATGAGAAAAGCTGGGACAACAAAATTTGGTTTTGATTTTTCCAGGAGAATGTTACTGTGACGTTTGGGAGTTTTTTACTGTGGGGTTTTGTGATATGACTGCCAAGAAGCCATGGACAATTTTACAATATCCACAAAGATTTGGGTTGTTTCACATTGCAAAGAAGTCTTGCACATAGGAAACTTCAAACAATGTGCCTTCCCACCCTCAGAAACTATCTGGCTCTTTAAGAGTATTGACAAAGAAAAGTGACATAGTTGTGGTGAATTATTGGTAAAATCTGACAAACAGAGAAACAGTCTGAAAAATCAGGCTGCAGATACAAATTTACAACCCTGCACAATTGTGTGGCCCAGGCAAATAATTTTTCGCTAAAAAAGCCCAACTTCTTTTGGTGTGTTTGCTTAAGACATGCCCACAGCTACTCAGATTATAAAAAAGAAAAAAAGACCCCACATTAAAATGTTATATCTTTTGTGTAACCAAAGGGATTCCAAGAAATAGCTTCTCTCTTTTTCTGAACATGTACATATTGGACTCCAGTATATTAAAAATAGCTTATGGTATTACTAAACATGCTTTAGAATCCAGGCCAAGTTTCTGCAAATTATCATTTTAGCCTCTGGTCTCAGTCCAATGTCCCAGGCCACGGTTTTACTTTAACTCTTACGTGGCCCAGGTCCAAATTCCTGAGCCAAGCTGAGTCATAACTTCAGCTGTTAATAATTCCAGGTGCAAAGCCCCAGAAAAGACGAGTAGCACTTTCTTGAAGACTAGTTAGCACATTTTCCTTCTTCTGAATCTATAAAAATATGAGACTCTTCCTCAAGGTGGGCAACTGACTCTATTCTGCCAGAAGATAACTTTTTAAAACCTTTTGCATTCCTACTTTTTAATTTTCTTGAGATTAAAAAAATCTGTTTGAGACCTCAAAATGAGAGACTGATACATTGTAGTGCACTGGGGGACTCAATATTTGTTTTCAGTTCATGGACTTGGAGAGGATTTAATTAAAAAGGTCAGTGGGGCAGAGCACAGTGGCTCATGCCTATAATTGCAGTATTTTGGGAGAATAATGAGGGTAGATCATGAGGAGATCATCTTGGCTAACATGGTGAAATCCCATATCTACTAAAAATACAAAAATTACCCAGTGTGGTGGTGGGCACCCCTGTAGTCCCAGCTACTCGGTAGGCTAAGGCAGAATGGCATAAAACCCAGAGGAGCTTGCAGTTAACCAAGATTGTGCCAATATACTCCAGCCTAAGTGACTGAGCAAGATTCCATAAAAAAAAAAAAGGTGAGTAGGAGTGCACTTCCAAGCTATTAACATTCATAGCTGTAGCTTGTCCTGTATTTATATTCATATCTGCAGCTTTTCCTCAGGTTTTTTTATTTTTCTCAAGAAAAACAAAGCTCTGGGCCAGTGTCAGATAAAATCCAACAGATTGACTGCCATCCTTACAAGGTTTAGGAGACAGGGATTCTACACATTGGTAGTCTCCTTTCACACTACAATGTTGAAAAGCTTGCCTCTCTCCCAACTATTTTCTTTAACAGAGGATCTAGCCATAACGTGAGACTGAAAGGATATCTAAGTTAAGTGAAGTTTTCTGGTTAAGACCACCACGGTGTTATGTGAAGGCCTCAGAACTAACTCCAGTTTCTGATAGTCCATCAGAGTGTTACCACCAGAAATTCCACACTTTTCTGTAACTTTTTTTTTTTTTAAATTTCTTTTATGGTCATTGTGTGACTACTGAGCCTCCTATTTCTTCTCTACATGCAATTTTGAAACATGGAGAAGTAATCTTACTTGTAAAAGTCAGTAGTTTGAACATAATTAAAAGAGTTACTATTTTGTGATTGTTTTTTCAAAGCAGTAAGAATTCAAACTTGTAATCTAAAACTTTTACTTAATAAGGGTCTTTTTTTTCACCAGTAACAGATATTTATATCATGGTATGGAATGGCATACACTCAAATAAGTTTCTCTTTTGGGGTAGTTATTTCTCTTTAAAAAGCTCAGCACTGCCATATATAACTTAAACAGTTTCTTTCTGAGATACATCTTTTTTTTCTGCGGAGACACATGCTGTGGGGACAGGCAATAGAGCATTAACCTTCTTTTTCTAACTATTGATCATATAAACCTGGGATTCAGCATTTTCATGAAACAATTTACATCTTAAAATGCAACCTAGTGAGATCAGATTTTTCTGTGTGGGAAACCATGTCAGTACTTTGCACAAGACAATTGGTTTTTTAACTCCTCTCTCTTCTATGTCTCTCTAACAATAATAAGACTCTGTGCCCTATCTGTAGACACAAAACTTCCAGTTTCAATAATCAAAAAGAGGGTGCCTTTAAAGGGATATACTCTAACTAAGTGTTTTCTTATGACAGCCAGCCATATAAGATTTACATGTTTTGAGGCACACATTCTTCATCAAGCAGCACTGACATTTAAACTAAAATGAATTTTGTGTTTCAAAGTCAATAGATCCTATTTCCTGGAATTTCAATGTTTCTGTAGCCTATAGCAAGGGGAGCCAGAAATCATATTAAAATTCTAACTCTACCCGAGTGTTGTGCTCGAGTCCAGTGACTATGTTATCATTTTTTAGGTTCCCAAGTTACTTTGGGAATCTTCCTGGTTCAATAGGCTGAGGAAGTCAACAAAGAATCACCAGTGGAGAGCGAAAGCCTGTGCAGGTAAACATTACTTGTCCTGCTGTCTAGCTCCTCTGGAACTGTGGGCAAAAGTTTGACTTGCGATCACAGGGGAAAACTAGGTTGGTCACTAGACTCAGAAAAGACAAGAGGAATGCAAAAGCAAGGAACATGCTTTCTGTCTTTTTATTCAATCAGGGCTACTTCAAAAGAGGGAATAAGAGTATGAGATGCTTTCTCTGTGTATTTCTTTAGAAAGTTCACAAACAATCTGCAGTGTGAAGCTCTCTAGATTACATTCTGAAACACAGAAATTTAATTGGCTGTGAGACTCTGGAAAAAGCAAGTGGCTCATTTATTTATTTATGTATTTATTGCTTAAAGGCATGACAATCTTACCAGCTCCAGGACAGACATTCTTGGCTTTCTGAGGGAAGTGCTCGTTTTAGTACTCTTCAACAGGTACATCTTTTCTTCAGATGGCAAAGAAAAAGTTTTTGTTTTGCCTTATTTTGTTTTCTGTTTTCTTTTCAGAAACTTACGTTGAATTGGGAGATAACCCAGCTCTTTCTAAGCATTATGAAACAGACTCTGCTCTCTTGGCAATTACATAAAGCATGTTTCAAGAGATAATTCATTAATATCAGAGTCAATCCCTGAGGAATGTTCAAATGTAACTTCTAAATGCCATACCTGCCACCTTCATTTAGCACCACCAGGAGCCATAAGTGGAAAGCTGAAACTGGATCCTTTCCTTACTCCTTATACGAAGATTAATTCAAAATGGATTAGAGACTTAAATGTTAGACCTAATACCATAAAAACCCTAGAAGAAAATCTAGGTAGTACCATTCAGGACATAGGCATGGGCAAGGACTTCATGTCTAAAACACCAAAAGCAACGGCAGCAAAAGCCAAAATTGACAAATGGGATCTAATTAAACTAAAGAGCTTCTGCACAGCAAAAGAAACTACCATCAGAGTGAACAGGCAACCTATAGAATGAGAGAAAATTTTTGCAATCTACTCATCTGACAAAGGGCTAATATCCAGAATCTACAAAGAACTCAAACAAATATACAAGAAAAAAACAAACAACCCCATCAAAAAGTGGGGAAAGGATATGAACAGACATTTCTCAAAAGAAGACATTCATACAGCCAACAGACACATGAAAAAATGCTCATCATCACTCGCCATCAGAGAAATGCAAATCAAAACCACAATGAGATACCATCTCACACCAGTTAGAATGGCCATCATTAAAAAATCAGGAAACAACAGTTGTTGGAGAGGATGTGGACAAATAGGAACACTTTTACACTGTTGGTGGGATTATAAACTAGTTCAACCATTATGGAAAACAGTATGGCGATTCCTCAAGGATCTAGAACTAGATGTGCCATATGACCCAGCCATCCCACTACTGGGTATATACCCAAAGGATTATAAATTATTCTACTACAAAGACACATGCACACGTATGTTTATTGCGGCACTATTCACAATAGCAAAGACTTGGAATCAACCCAAATGTCCATCTGTGACAGACTGGATTAAGAAAATGTGGCACATATACACCATGGAATACTATGCAGCCATAAAAGGATGAGTTTGCGTCCTTTGTAGGGACATGGATGCAGCTGGAAACCATCATTCTTAGCAAACTATCACAAGAAGAAAACCAAACACCGTATGTTCTCACTCATAGGTGGGAACTGAACAATGAGATCACTTGGACTCGGGAAGGGGAACATCACACACTGGGCTTATCATGGGGAGGGGGGAGGTGGGAGGGATTGCACTGGGGAGTTATACCTGATATAAATGATGAATTGATGGGTGCTGACGAGTTGATGGGTGCAGCACACCAACATGGCACAAGTATACATATGTAACAAACCTGCACGTTATGCACATGTACCCTAGAACTTAAAGTATAATAAAAAAAAAAAACAAAGGAGAGATGCACAGGTATGTTTATTGCAGCATTATTCACAATAGCAAAGACTTGGAATTAACACAAATGTCCAACAGTGACAGACTGGATTAAGAAAATGTGGCACATATACGCCATGAAATACTATGCAGCCATATAAAAGGATGAGTTCGTGTCCTTTGTAGGGGCATGGATGCAGCTGGAAATCAACATTCTCAGAAAACTATCACAAGAACAGAAAACCAAATACCGCATGTTCTCACTCATACGTGGGAATTGAAAAATGAGATCTCTTGGACACAGGAAGGGGATCATCACACACTGGGTCCTATTGTGTGGAGGGTGGGAGTCAGGGTAGCATTAGGAAATATGACTACTGTAAATGACGAGTTAATGGGTGTAGCACACCAACATGGCACCTGTATACATATGTGACAAACCTGCACATTGTGCACATGTCCCCAGAACTTAAAGTATAATAAAAAAAGAATAACCACACATAGACTCCAAATTGCAGAGGAAAGAGGCAAAGAGCAGAAAAAAAAAACAAACCTTGTTTTCTTAACAGGAGTAAAACAACCCACAGTGTTAAAACCTGTAACTAGTTTGAAAAAACAAAAAAAGTGTACTTGAATTAATAAACAAAATAAGAATTAGAAATATTGTAAAATAAAGGTAAAGAGATCGCTTCATTCTTCTCTCAGTTTAGTCTATTTTAATATTTGTCCTGCTTGATATTTAAAAACATTTAACTATTCTTTAGTTACGTGTTTTTTTCTGTTGTGAACAACCTACATTTGAGTACATCTGATAAGGTTCTACAGCTAATTACAAGCCGTTATCCTTGAGGCAGATTAAACGTCTGTAAATGAGAAATTATCTAGGGTTGCTATAAACAGAAGTGACAAAGGCACTTGGTAATTTCTGTGGTTTACAAGAGCATAAAGTTATAATTTTATTTAAAATTGATAGCACAAATTCAGAGATTCAGAACATTAAAAATCCATGTTTTCTTCAGATCTCCTTTAATGTTATTCACTAAAATATTTTCTGAAAAAATAAAATATCACCATCAAAATCACATGTATTTAAGTATGCTTTATAATCCTGTTTAACTTTTTCTTTGATTCCCCCAGGGCCTCTCTAAGACCTCCAAAATATAGGGTTCAGAAAATACAACCTTGAAATTAAAATTCTCTTCTGTGAAGCCTGCCAAATAATTTAGAGGATTGAGATGCTTAATATTATGAAATCCAGTTCCAAATGTCTATAAATAATTTTTTTGCCAAAATGAAATAGGCAGAAGTGTTTGAAAAGGGCAGAAATATTTTATCGGCCATTCACAATAATATTATAATCTCTTTCAGAAAAAGAAATGTTACCTTTGCATTTTTCTCTTCCTAATGTTTATCCTAAGCTTAATGAAACTGTTGCTCAGTGGAGGAGCTCCTTGAACCAGAATGAGCCAGGAAAAGATTTTCAGAAGGAAATGTCATCACTTAAGGTCAAGGTCCAGACATTTTCAATTCTTTTGTGGTGAAATGTCATCAGTTAAGGCGGGGCAGAACATTTTCACTTATTTTGTGATTCTTTAGTTACTTCAGGTCATCTGGACAAGTCACAGGGGATGCAATGGTTTGGCTTGGCTTGTGCTCTGAAGCCTGACATTCCTGCCTTCTTATATTAAGGAGAAAAATAAAATAGTGTTGAAGTGCTGGGGCAGAAAAAAGTTTGGGTGGGTGGTATGGAGAGAAAATGGGCGATGTTCCTCAGGGCTGCCTCAAGTGGGATTAGGGGTGGTGTGAGAACCTGGAGTGGGAGAGATTAAGCTGAAGGAAGATTTTGTGGTAAGGGGTGATATTGTGGGGTCATTAGAGGAAACATTTATCATATAGGTGTCATATCATCTATCATTTATCATATAGAAACATTTAACATATATCATATCATATAGGTCTTTAGAGGAAACATTTATCCTATCATATTGGTGATGGCCTGGATGAGGTTTTGTATGAATTGAAAAACTAAATGGAAGACACAAGTTAGAGAAGGAAAAAAAAGCAGGTATTAAAGGACTAAGAATTGGGAGGACCTAGGACATTTAACTAGAGAGAGCTTAAGGGGGTTCAGCATAATTACTTGGTCGGTTGGTGAGTTTTTGAGGTGCATTTCAAGTTATTCTGGTGTCTGGAATGAGAGTGGGGCTTAATAAAAAGGAGTATCCACACAGGAGCTCAAATGGGCTGTAACCTGTAGCATTCCGAAGACAGGCCTGAATTCTGAGAAAGGAAAGTGGTAAAAGTATTGTCTAGCCCTTTCTAAGTTGGTGACTGATCTTGGTGATGTGTGTTTTTAAAAGTGCATTCCACCATTCCTGACGATTAAGGACAGTAAAGGATATAAAGGTTTCACTGAATACCAAGAGCCAGAAAAACTGCTTAGGTGATTTGACTATTAAAGGCTGATCTGTTATTGGATTGTATAGAAGTGGGAAGGCCAAACTGAGAAATTATGTCTGACAGATGGGAAGAAATGACCGTGGTGGCCTTCTCAGAGCCAGTGGGAAAGGTCTCTACCCATCCAGTGAGAGTGTCTACATAGATTAAGAGATACTTTAGTTTTCTGACATGTGAGTAAAGTCAATTTGCCAGTCCTGGGCAGGGGCAAATCCATGCTTGATGTGTGGGAAAGGGAAAGGGAGGAGGCCTGAATATTCCTGGGAGTAGTAGAAGAGTAGGTGGAACACTGAGAAGTGATTTCCTTGAAGATAAATTTCCATGATGGAAAAGAAATGAGAGGTTCAAGAGGCAGGGTAGCATCTTGTAATCTACATGGAAGAGGGTATGAAATGATGACAGAGTAGAATGGGCCTGTGAGGCTAGAAGAAGATACTTTCCTTGGTCTAAGAACCATTTACCTTGTGTGGGAATAGACTGATAGGTGGAAGTTTCAGTGGGGGAGTAGGTAGCGGTGGCCGATATGAAAGAGAAAACCTGGCCATGAGAGGCAGAAGTTGGAGAGCTAGCTACTTGTCTAACCACCTTATCAGCATTACCATTGCCTAGAGAAATGGAATCTGACACTTTTTGATGTCCCTTGCAGTGAATGACTCCAGCTTCCTTTGGAAGTAAAGAGTCCTCGAGCAGAGCTTTTTTTAAAGAGGCATTAATGATGGAGGACACTTGTGTAGTGAGGAAATCTCTTTCAGCCTATCTGAACACATGGTGGTGCAGAATATGGAAGGTATATTTAGAGTCAGTATAAATATTGACGTGTAGTCTTTTTGCAAGAGTGAGGGCTCCAAATTAAGGCAACTAGTTTGGCTTGCTGAGAGGTAGTGGAGGGGGGCAGAGCAGTAGCCTCAATAACAGATATTCAAGATACTGTTGCATAGCCTGCCTTTGCAGGTGAGTGGCAATTAAGCCTTGTGGAACTGCCATCAATAAACCAAGTGTGATCAGGGTGAGAAAGAGGGAAGAAGGAAATGTGGGGAAATGGGGTGAAGGTCAGGTGGATCAGAGAGATGCAGTCATGAGGGTCAGGTGTGGTATACGGAATAATGTTGGAGGCCAGATTGAAGTCTGGGCCAGGAACAATGTTAATCATGGGAGACTCAACAAAGAGTGAGTATAGCTGAAGGAGCTGGGGAACAGAAAATATATGCATCACGTGTGAGGAAGAAAATAGAATTTGAAAATTATTAGAGCTAAGCGGGCCACGAACTTGGCTGGGTTTGTGATTTTGAGAACCTATAAAGTAATAGGGGGGCAGCAGCCACTGCATGGAGGCATCATGTTCAGCCTAGAACAGTAAGGTTAAGTTGTTTGCACAAAAAAACTACAGAGTGCGATCCTGGGATCCCGGTCCTTGTGTAAGAATTCCGACTGACTGACCTGTGCTTTGGCTGTGTGTAATGAAAAGGGTTGGGATGAGTCAGGGAGAGCTAGGGTGAGGGCAGTCTCTAAAGCTGTTTCAAGGAATGGAAAGAGCAGTGGAGAAAGATTTAGGATCTATGGGGTCAGCTAAATTTCCTATTGTGAGTTTATATAACAATTTTGTAAGGATGGCAAAACCAGGTATGTGACCAACCACGCCCAGGAAGGAAAGGATTGTTGTTTTGTAGAAGGGGTTGGGGCTTGAGAGATCAATAGGACACAATTGGTAGAAAGAGAACATGTTTTTATGAAGAATTATACTGAGGTAGGTAATGGATGGTGAAGAAATTTGAGCTTTGGCGGGGGTACCAAATATCCTTTGGAGAATAAATGTTGAAGGAGCAGAAGTGTGTCTTGTTGAGAAGATTAAAGGAGGGGCTAATAAAGAAGAAGTATCCACAAGGAGCTCAAATGGCTGTAACCTTTAGCATTCCCAAGACAAGCCTGAATTCTGAGAAAGGAAAGTGGCAAAATATTGTCTAGTCCTTTCTAAATTGGTGACTGAGCTTGGTGATGTGTGTTTTAAAAGTGCATTCACCATTCCTGACGATTAAGGACAGTAAAGGATATAAAGGTTTCACTGAATACCAAGAGCCAGAAAATGCTTAGGTGATTTGACTATTAAAGGCTGGTCTGTTATTGATTGTATAGTAGTGGGAAGGCCAAACTGAGAAATTATGTCTGACAGAAGGGAAGAAATGACCGTGGTGGCCTTCTCAGAGCCAGTGGGAAAGGTCTCTACCCATCCAGTGAGAGTGTCTACATAGATTAAGAGATACTTTAGTTTTCTGACATGTGAGTAAAGTCAATTTGCCAGTCCTGGCAGGGGCAAATCCCATGCTTGATGTGGGACAGGGAAAGGAGGAGGCCTGAATATTCCTGGGAGTAGTAGAGTAGGTGGAACACTGAGAAGTGATTTCCTTGAAGATAAATTTCCATGATGGAAAAGAAATGAGAGGTTCAAGAGGCAGGGTAGCATCTTGTAATCTACATGGAAGAGGGTATGAAATGATGACAGAATAGAATGCTTTGGGGAGCTTAAAGAGTTTTAGCAACCTGCCTGTCAATACCCACAACAGTTACAGAGGCAAGAAACAGGCCATTGAAAAGAAGGCAATGTGAGTGGGAAGCCTCCATATTGATTAAGAAGGGATAGACTTGCCCAAATAGTTACCCAAAGTGTCTGTGATGGTCCAGGAAGCTTCCAAGGTGATGGAGTAGTGTCAGTCTTCAGCCGCTAAGCCTAGAATGTCTGGGAAGGAGTAAGTCAGAGAATCTTGGGCCAGAGGTCCACGGGCTCTGGGAGTGGCTGTCAGGTGAGTTAGACAGTCCAATTTCCAGAGGATCCCACAAAGATGGTAAACGACTTAGGAGGAATCCCGGACTGAGGATATTCCTTGGCCCAGTGGCCATATTTCCAACATTTGAGCAAGCTGCTGGTGGAGGAGGATCTGGAGGAATCCCTGGCAGTTTTGGCTCAGGTATTTGGAGTTGTGCGCTGGAGACGTGGTTGGGGTTTGTCTCATAGTGGAGGCAAGGAATTGCAACTCAGAAATAAGTTGCTACTTGGCTGCTTCTACTCTATTATTACACACCATGAAGGTGAGGTTCAGTAAGTCCTGTTGTGGGGTTTGAGGGCTAGAATTTAATTTGATGGGTTTTATTTAATATCGGGAGTGAATTGAGTAATAAAATGTGTATGAGTATAAGATGGCCTTTTGACATTTTAGGGTCTAGGGCTGTAAAGCTTCTCAGGGTTGCTGCTAAGCAGGCCATGAACTGGGCTGGGTTTTCATATTTGATGAAAAGAACCTAAATAGTAACTGATTTGGGAGAGGTAGATTAAAGAAAAGGAACATTAACCTTGACTATGCCTTTAGCTCCAGCTACCTTTTAAGTGGAAATGTCTGGGCAGTTGGAGGAGAGCTAGTCAAGGAATGAAACTGAAAGCCAGATCAGGTGTGAGGAGGAGACGTGATAAAAGGATTACAGGGTGGGGGAGTGGAGGCTGAGGAGAAATTGGGAACTAGCTTGGCCTGGAGGAGAGGAGAGGTCAGATGGGTCCGTAGAAAGGAAGACTGGAAAGACTCAGCGATGCTTGGGGTTGGGACTGAGGGTAAAGGCAGGAGGGAAAGAAGGAGGAAGATTTTGGACAAGTTGCATTGGGAACAGAGACTAGGGAGGAATCGATATGTAAAAGAATGCCTAGACACCAGGCACCACAGACTGTTTGCCCATTTTATGACAAATTATTTAGATCTGTAGGATGGAAAATTGAAAGTGCCCTTTTCCGGCTATTTTGAACTACTGTCAAATTTGTATTGGGGTCAAGCAGCATTGTAGAAGAAGATAAGGCATTTAGGTTTTAGGTCAGGCATGAGTTCAAGAGGTTTTAAGTTCTTGAGAACATAGGTTAACGGAGAAGAAGGAGGAATGGAAGGTGGAAAGTTGCTCATAGTGAAGGATGCAAACCCAGAGAAAAGAGAAAGTAGAGACAGAGAGAAGGAGTTTGGGGTTCTTGCCCTCCAGAAAAGCGGGAAAAGGATCAGGTCATGGAAATAAGGGGCTGAGGTGCAAAAATAAAAGGTTGGTGCACAGAAATAAGGGATCAGGAGGTTCTGGCTCCAGAAGAGCTGAGAAAGGGTAGAGACAAGGAAGGGGTCAGGGTTCTTGCCCTCCCTAGAAAGGCGAGTCTTGCTGCTAAGGGTGAAGGACCAAGACAGAGGTCCCTGGAGCATGGTCAGACACCTCTGAAGTGTGGGTGAGTAATCAGAGAGGCATCCCTGCAGTGATTATGCATCAAAGGAAGGCTGCCTTCCAAATCTGTGACCAGTGTCAGAGTTTTGGCTCCATGGATAAAACGTGTCTCATTTGTCTCTACCAGAAAATGAAAGGAATTGAAATTAAGGGAAGGGAGAGATTGAAGGTGGCGCCAAAATGAAAAGAAAAAGAGGTGGAGGGACAGTGAGAGGTTGGAGAATAAAGAAAAAGAAGCCGCTTACCTGACTTAAAATTGGTGAGATGTTCACGAGTTTTCCTTGGGCTGCTAGGTCTGAGGACCCGAGGTCGTTGGTGGATCTTTCTCTCAAAGCAAAGAGCAGGAGGACAGGGATTGATCTCCCAAGGCAGGTCACCTGATCTCAGTAAGGGCACCAAATTGTCATGCATGTTCGTGTGAAGAGACTACCAGACAGGCTTTGTGTGAGCAATAAAGCTTTTTAATCACCTGGGTGCAGGTGGGCTGAATCTGAAAAGAGAGTCAGTGAAAGGAGATAAGGGTGGGACCATTTTATAGGATTTGGGTAGGTAAAGGAAAATTACAGTCAACGGGGTCTGTCTTCTTTTGGGCAAGAGTTGGGGTCACAAGGTGCTCTGTGGGGAGTTCTTTGAGCCAGGAAGAGCCAGGAAAAGATCTTTCACAATTCAGTGTCGTCACTTAAGGCAGGAACTGGCCATTTCCACTTCTTTTGTGGGGGAATGTCTTCGATTAAGGTGGGGCAGGGCATTTTCACTTCTTTTGTGATTCTTCAGTTACTTCATGCCATCTGGGCGTGTACGTGCAAGTCACAGGGGATGCGATTGCTTGGCTTTAGCTCAGAGGCCTGACAGAAAACTTGTGTAAAATTATATTTAACCTCAAGGGGTTTGACCATGAACTAAGGTTTTCAAAAACTTATTACAGCACCTTAACAATCTTTTACAAATTTGCTAATGAGAAGATCAACGTTTCAAGAAATTTTTATTGTGCTTTCACTTCAATGCTTAATTGAAGAAATCAACATCATACTATTTTGAATCTAGTTACTAGGTCCACAGAATTTTCTTTGACAAGAAAAAGACATTTAAGATAGGGTCATTTAAGTCTACAGAAGTTGTCTACTACCTTTTTTCAGCTATATTCTGCTCACAGAGATATAGTCTAGAGGTAGTAACCCTTGTTATATTGTGGTGGTCTCCACCCAGTACGAGCTTCCTGGATGCTTTCTTTTCCTACTGATGTCTTCGCAGTGGTGGACACCACTTCCCCAGCCAGGTTGTTACCTTGGAGTTTCACCTCAGACCACTGCACTAGCAATGAGCAAGGCTCTGTGGGCATGGTACCGGCTGAGCCAGGCATGGGAGAAAATCACCTTGTTTACCAATTGCTAAGACCTTGGGAAAATTACAGTATTTGAGTGGGAATACTCTCTTTTTCCAGGCATTATATCATGGCTTCCCTTGGCTAATAAAGGGAGATACCCCCAACCTCCTCAACTTCCCAGGAGGTGTGGCACCCTGCCCTGCTTCAGCTTGCCCTCCATGGATTGCACCCACTGTCCAGTCCCAGTGAGATGAACCATGTACTTTAGTACTCAGCACTGCAGGACGGACTCATCTTCTGCTTCAGTCACGCTGGGAGTTGAAGACCAGAGCTTTTCCCATTCAGCCATCTTGGAACAGCCCCAGAAAAAATGTGTATTAATTTTTAAAGGTACATTTTGATTTGTTTTGTTTTGTTTTGTTTTGAGACAGTCTTGTTCTGTTGCCCCAGGTGGAGCTCAGCGGTGTGCTTTTGGCTCACCACAAGCTCTGCCTCCTAGTTCATGCCATTCTACTGCCTCAGCCTCCCAAGTAGCTGGAACTATAGGTGTGTGTCACCACACCTGGCTAATTTTTTTTTTTATTTTTTATTTTTTTGTATTTTTAGTAGAGACAGGTTTTCAGTGTTAGATAGGATGGTCTTGATGTCCTGAACTCGTTATTTGCCTGTGTCAACCTCCCACAGTGATGGGATTACAGGCATGGGCCACTGCACCTGGTGCATGGTAGATTTTCTATTTAAGTACTCACACATCTAGTTTTATTAAACATATAATTTAAACCTCTATTACAGAGAAACCTGAATTGCAAAGATTTATTTCTTCCTCCAATCCCTTCCCTATCCCTTTCAATCAGCTGGCAGTGAGATCACTAAAAATGAGGGTGTGAGGATCAGGACTGGTCCAACTGCAGTTGTGTATACCCCTCTGTATTTCAAGGTCACTGTCTGGCAGGGTCAGGACTTTGTCTGAAGGAAATGGCTTTCTGTCATCAGAGGATTGCTTGGTGAGTTGAATTGAGAGACAACTCAGGCACCAAGATTTGGAATTAACCGGGTTAGTAATTACTGTTCAGATCAAAGACAGTGGAAGAGATAAACAAAGAATATTGGGGTGACCGTGTGATGTCAGCACTTTTGGCCAGAAGGCCTGCTTTTCCTCCTGGGAAGAAGTCTGGGCCTCAGAGTCCTGCATAACCTCTCCTCCCATTTTTCTCTTTTAGAAGGACATGAATAAAATGGGCCTCCACAGTCCAAAGAGACCCTTCAA
>DAKLCV010002255.1:0-28006 GCA_030247045.1 Colobus guereza | reverse complement strand
TAGATGTTCCTTGTTTTCTCTTGGCTATTTACTTTCCTGCTGCCTGGAGTTAAAAATGATAGCTGGGCATTTAGCAGCCAAACTGGAGCCTCTTCTAAAGTATAGCAGAGCAGACAGCTGGAAGGGCCTGCATCCCTAATGAATTTGGCAAGCATCTGTACCAGCCATGATAGGTGTAGCTATAGATTTAAGTGAGAAAGAAATAAACTTCTGCCTTGTTTAAGCCACTTTGTTCAGACATTAGTTTCATATGCATATAGAGAATGTATGCTCCTTACGATTAGGAAAAATGTTTATGCCATATGGTTCATAATGGGTGTTCAGCAATGTAGGATGATGCTCATTATGATGACCATGGTGACAAACAGCATGAAATAATAAGTAATGAAAAAGTGGTTGGAGGGAATGGGCTGAAGGCAGCTTTTCTGGTCTACGGTTTTGCTTATTCTTGACTTTCCAAAGTCCCAAAGAAGCAGAAGGAAAGTGGGAATGGAGGAAGAGGCAGGAAGAAAGGAGAGGCTGTGCCTCTGAGGTTGCAGATTAGCCCAAGGCAGCTCAGTGGCTGGGAAGGAAGGAAGGAAGCCCCAGGGCCGAAGGTGGAGTCAGAGTCCTGGGTCCAGCAGAGACTGAGGGAGGAGGTGCCGGAGCCAAAGACCTTCCTGCTAGCACTGCAGCCTCTTAAACTGCTTAGGCTTTTATCCAAATTTGATATGTCCGCATTTTGTAGACCTCCAAACCCAGTCACTCAGGGTAACCCAAGCAGGAAGGGGAGGATGATAGGAGAAGCTGCCCCACCTGATGATGCCCTTCCGGCTTTTATCCATTCCTGGGAATGACTCTTTCTCCAACTCGGGGGATGCCCCTATGGCAGAATACAGTGGCATTGACCAGCAGTGGAGAATTCCAAGTCCAAAAAACGATTGGCCTTTTAAAGGAAAGTAAGAAATCATCCTGCATATATGAAATATTGGGAAAAAAGGTTGTTACTAATAAATCTCAAGAGACCACTCTGGTGAGATTGGGTTTCTTTGGGGATGTGTCGAGCAGGGTGTATGTACCCAGTGGGTACATCCCACCCTTCAGACTCCTCCTTCAGCTCCTGTCTACTGTAGCAGCCAGAGGGCAGCTCCGGTCCTCATCTCCTCTGAGCAACCCACTCACTCATTCACTCACTCATTCATTCACTCGCTAACTCATTCACTCACTCACTCATTCACTCCCTCACTCGCTCACTCACTCACTCAGTTGTTTACTTATTCACTCACGCTTTTACTCACTCACTCTGAAACTAGTAGGCCTTACAAAACCTAAAAAGTTAGCACCAGGTGGCCCTAGATAGGGTCCCACCCTGCCTCGATAGTGTTCCACCCTGATAGGGTCCCACCCTGCCAATTCCGGGAAACAACCTCATGAGGTCCCACCCTGCCAATTCCAGGGTCTCACCTGCCTCAAAGTTCCCGGAATCATCAACTCCAGGAAAGAACCTCATAAGGTCCTGCTCTAACCAATTAAACCAAGACCCTTGCTCAGGCTATAGCTAGACCCAATCATTTTACGCCTTAAGCTTTGTTTGAATTTCGCATAAGCTGTGTTTGAACTTGTGTTAGCCTATATAAACAGCCTGTAACAAGCAGTCGGGGTCCCAGGACCAACTTAGAGCTTGGGACCCTAGCGCTAGTAATAAATAACTCTCTGCTGTGAACCTCGTGTCGGTGATCCTTCGCGACGACCCCTGCCCAGGAGGGAATCGAGAGTTCGGTTCCAACATTTGGTGCATTGGCCGGAATTGGGGTCGTCCGAGGACCCCGACCCATCCGGGCGGAGACCCATCTGGCCCGGCCACCGATCCGACTGGACGAACGAACTCTGTCAGGTACTCTCGCTTCGCTCTGTTTGTTTCGTTTCGCTCTGTTTGTTTTGCCGGCTAATTCTGAGGAGTACTCCGTTTGAATAATTAAGTGGAGAAGGGGGACAGACGTGTCCGCACCTTCTCACTTACGCCCGGGACGCCTGGCGGTAGACTGGAAGAAGGCTGACGACCCGTCAGCCTCCTCGAATCTGTAGGCAGGGTGCCGCGCCTGCCATCCGAATATTTTGTGAAACTGTGGCGCCACTCTGGCCGCGGCTTCTTCTCATTTGTTTGGTCCTTTGTATGTTGCTTTCATTTTGTCCTTGTGTGTGAAAGAATCTCTAGACAGAACTATGGGACAGACGTTGACGACCCCTTTAACTCTGACTCTGACTCACTTCCCTGACGCTCGGGCTCGAGCCCACCACCTCTCTGTAGAAGTCCGTAAGGGACGATGGAAAACATTCTGCTCGTCCGAATGGCCAACCCTCCAGGTAGAGTGGCCACGGACGGAACATTTAACCTCTCAATTATCCTACAGGTCAAAGCTAAAGTGATGGATCCTGGGCCACTCGGACACCCAGACCAGGTGGCCTACATAATCACTTGGGAAGATCTGGTCCAAACCCTCCTTTTGGGTGAAACCCTTCCTCCATTCCCTTCCCCATCCCAATCTACCCTCCTTGCCTTAGAGGCCCCAAAGAACTGAATTCAGATCAGCCGGTTCTCCCAGATGAGCCCCAGAGGGACCTCCTCCTTCTGGACCCCTGCCTCCTGCACCTGAAAACCCTCCTGAGACCTCACGCTCGGTCCCTACCCTTTCCCCAGTTTCCCTCGGTCCCTACCCTTTCCCCAGTTTCCCCACGGTCCCTACCCTGTCCCCAACTTCCCCTCGGCTCCTCCATGTCTCCCTCCGGTCCCACCCAACTCACCCCTCAAGCTCCGCCAGCAACACCTCGCCTCCGCCTGCGCGGACTGAGGACCCAGATGGCTCTCCCACTTGGCGATCCTCCCTTTTCCCTCCGCACCAATCAATCGTACAGTCCAATACTGGCCTTTCTCTGCCTCTGAGCAACCCACTCACTCATTCACTCACTCATTCATTCACTCGCTAACTCATTCACTCACTCACTCATTCACTCCCTCACCGCTCACTCACTCACTCAGTTGTTTACTTATTCACTCACGCTTACTCACTCACTCTGAAACTAGTAGGCCTTACAAAACCTAAAAGTTAGCACCAGGTGGCCCTAGATAGGGTCCCACCCTGCCTCGATAGTGTTCCACCCTGATAGGGTCCCACCCTGCCAATTCCGGAAACAACCTCATGAGGTCCCACCCTGCCAATTCCAGGGTCTCACCCTGCCTCAAAGTTCCCGGAATTATCAACTCCAGGAAAGAACCTCATAAGGTCCTGCTCTAACCAATTAAACCAAGACCCTTGCTCAGGCTATAGCTAGACCCAATCATTTTACGCCTTAAGCTTTGTTTGAATTTCGCCATAAGCTGTGTTTGAACTTGTGTTAGCCTATATAAACAGCCTGTAACAAGCAGTCGGGGTCCCAGGACCAACTTAGAGCTTGGGACCCTAGCGCTAGTAATAAATAACTCTCTGCTGTGAACCTCGTGTCGGTGATCCTTCGCGGCGACCCCTGCCCAGGAGGGAATCGAGAGTTCGGTTCCAACATTTGGTGCGTTGGCGGGAAGTGGGGTCGTCCGAGGACCCCGACCCATCCGGCGGAGACCCATCTGGCCGGGCCACCGACCGCCGACTGGACGACGAACTCTGTCAGGTACTCTCGTTTCGTTCTGTTTGTTTCGTTTCGTTCTGTTTGTTTTGCGGCTAATTCTGAGAGTACTCCGTTTGAATAATTAAGTGGAGAAGGGGACAGGCGTGTCCGGCACCTTCTCACTTACGCCCGGGGCGCGCCCTGGCGGTAGACTGGGAGAAGGCTGGCGACTCCGTCAGCCTCCTCGAATCTGTAGGCAGGGTGCCGTCGCCCTGCCATCCGAATATTTTGTGAAACTGTGGCGCCACTCTCTGGCGCGGCTTCTTCTCATTTGTTTGGTCCTTTTGTATGTTGCTTTCATTTTGTCCTTGTGTGTGAAAGAATCTCTAGACAGAACTATGGGACAGACGTTGACGACCCCTTTAACTCTGACTCTGACTCACTTCCCTGACGTTCGGGCTCGAGCCCACCACCTCTCTGTAGAAGTCCGTGAGGGACGATGGAAAACATTCTGCTCGTCCGAATGGCCAACCCTCCAGGTAGAGTGGCCACGGGGCCGGAACATTTAACCTCTCAATTATCCTACAGGTCAAAGCTAAAGTGATGGATCCTGGGCCACTCGGACACCCAGACCAGGTGGCCTACATAATCACTTGGGAAGATCTGGTCCGAAACCCTCCTTTTGGGTGAAACCCTTCCTCCATTCCCTTCCCCATCCCAATCTACCCTCCTTGCCTTAGAGGCCCCAAGAACCGAATTCAGATCCATAGCCGGTTCTCCCAGATGAGCCCCAGAGGGACCTCCTCCTTCTGGACCCCTGCCTCCTGCACCTGAAAACCCCTCCTGAGACCTCCGCCTTCGCTTCCCCTCGGTCCCTACCCTTTCCCCAGTTTCCCTCGGTCCCTACCCTTTCCCCAGTTTCCCACGGTCCCTACCCTGTCCCCAACTTCCCCTCCCTCCATGTCTCCCTCTCCGGTCCCACCCAAACTCACCCCTCAAGCTCCGCCAGCAACACCTCGCCTCCGCCTGCGGCGGACCGAGACAGATCTCTCCCACTTGGCGATCCTCCCTTTTTCCCTCCGCACCGTCAATCGTACAGTCCAATACTGGCCTTTCTCTGCCTCTGACCTCTACAACTGGAAGACCCATAACCCTTCCTTTTCCCAAGACCCTCAGGCCCTAACCTCGTTGATAGAATCCATTCTCCTCACCCACCAGCCCACCTGGGATGATTGCCAGCAGCTCTTGCAGGTCCTCCTAACTACTGAAGAGGCAGCGAGTCCTCCTGGAGGCCCGGAAAATGTGCCAGGACCAGGGGCCTCCCAACCCAACTCCCCAATGAAATAGACGAGGATTTCCCTCACCCGCCCGGACTGGGACTATGAAAGCGGCACCAGGTAGGGAGAGTCTCGAATCTATCGCCAGGCTCTGTTGGCGGGTCTCAAAGGGCAGGAAAACGCCCCACAAATTTGGCCAAGGTAAGAACTATAACTCAGGAAAGGGATGAAAGCCCGGCAGCCTTCATGGAAAGGTTACTGGAAGGGTTCGAATGTATACCCCATTTGACCCAGAGACCCTAGAACATAAGGCCACCATAGCTATGGCGTTCATAGACCAAGCTGCATTAGATATCAGAGGAAACTCCAGAGGCTGGATGGGATCCAGACCTATGGATTACAGGAATTGGTTAGGGAGGCAGAAAAGTATATAATAAGAGAAACCCTGAGGAAAGAGAAGCCAGGTTAGCGAAGGAACAGGAGGAGCGAGAGGATCGTAGAGATCGAAGAGGATAAGCATTTAACAAAAATCCTGGCGGCAATAGTAAAAGAGAAAGGACCAGGAGAGAGGGAGAAAAGCGAAGGCGGCCAAAAGTAGAAAAAGACCAGTGTGCCTACTGCAAGAACGAGGACATTGGATCAAGATTGCCCCAAGCGTCCCAGAGACCAAAGAAACCTGCCGCTGTCCTCACCCTAGGTGAAGATAGCGAATAGAAGTCAAGGCTCTGGAGCCCCCGAGCCCGGCTAACTCTCTCTGTGGGGCAACCCACCACCTTCTTGGTGGACACTGGCGCCCAACATTCAGTTTTGACAAAGGCAGGCGGGCCCCTGTCTTCCCGCACATCCTGGGTCCAGGGGCAACAGGGGAAAATTGCACAAGTGGACTAACCACGGACAGTTAATCTTGGACAAGGAATGGTGACACATTCCTTCTTGGTGGTACCTGAATGCCCCTACCCTCCTAGGGCGAGATCTTCTGACCAAGCTCGGGCCCAAATCCACTTCTCCGAGACTGGGGCCCAGGTATTAAATCGGGATGGTCAGCCCATCCAAATTTTAACTGTGTCTCTGCAAGATGAGCATCGGCTTTTGACGCTCCGGTCATCACTAGCCTCCCGATGTTTGGTTGCAAGACTTTCCCCAAGCTTGGGCGGAAACAGGAGGACTCGGCTAGCTAAGTATCAAGCCCCAATCATAATTGATCTAAAGCCTCTGGCGGTGCCCGTGTCTATCAAGCAATATCCCATGAGCCGAGAAGCTCATATAGGAATTCGCACATTAACAAATTTCTAGAACTCGGAGTGTTGCGACCTTGTCGCTCGCCCTGGAACACTCCTCTTCTGCCAGTAAAAAGCCCGGTACTCAGGATTACAGGCCTGTCCAAGACCTGAGAGAAATTAACAAAAGAACCATGGACATCCATCCCACGGTCCCCAATCCTTACAACTTACTCAGCACCTTAAAACCAGGCTATAACTGGTATACAGTATTAGATTTAAAAGATGCTTTCTTCTGTTTGCCTCTAAAAGCCAAGAACTCTTTGCCTTTGGTGGAAAGATCCTGAGAAAGGAATTTCGGGCCAATTGACCTGGACCCGGCTTCCCAAGGATTCAAGAACTCTCCCACTCTCTTGATGAGGCTCTTCATCGAGACCTGACCGACTTCGGACCCAAAATCCAGAAGTGACCTTACTCCAATATGTAGATGACCTCCTCCTGGCTGCCCCTACAAAGGAAACCTGCATACAAGGTACCAGGCATCTACTCCAGGAACTGGGTAAAGGATACCGGGCATCTGCCAAGAAGGCACAGCTCTGCCAGACCAAGGTAACATATCTGGGGTATATCCTGAGTGAAGGAAAGGTGGCTCACCCTGGGCGCATAGAGACAGTGGCTCGCCTTCCACCACCACGAAGTCCCAGGAGAGGTACGTGAATTCTTGGGAACTGCTGGGTTCTGTCGCTTGTGGATACCGGTTTTGCTGAATTGGCCGCCCCCTTTACGCACTCACCAAGGAAAGCACCCTTTCACCTGGCAGACAGAGCATCAATTGGCTTTTGAGGCACTAAAAAGGCACTCTTGTCTGCCCCAGCCCTTGGGTTACGGACACCTCAAAGCCCTTTACCCTCTTCCTGGACGAAGGCAAGGGATTGCCAAAGGTCCTGACCCAAAAATTGGGACCTTGGAAAGACCGGTAGCATACCTGTCCAAAAGCTGGACCCTGTGGCGGCGGCTGGCCCCATGTCTTCGTATCATGGCAGCCACCGCTATGCTGGTCAAAGACTCTGCTAAGTTAACCCTTGGGCAGCCACTGACTGTTATTACTCCACATACTCTAGAGGCCATAGTGCGGCAGCCCGGACCGATGGATAACCAACGCCGCCTAACCTACTACCAGGCCCTCTTGCTGGACACGGACCGCGTCCAGTTTGGCCCTCCGGCCACCCTAAACCCTGCTACGCTGCTGCGGTACCAGAAGACCAACCAAGCCCACACGATTGTCGGCAAGTACTGGCTGAGACCCATGGAACACGAGAAGACCTTAAAGACCAAGAGCTCCCAGACGCGGATCACACCTGGTACACAGGCAGCAGTTACCTTGACTCAGGTACTCGGAGGCGGAGCAGCGGTAGTGAGCGGACACAATACCATTTGGGCACAATCACTACCTCCTGGCACGTCTGCACAGAAGGCTGAGTTAATAGCACTAACCAAGGCCCTAGAGCTGTCCAAGGAAAGAAAGCTAACATTTATACTGATAGCCGATATGCCTTTGCAACGGCTCATACTCATGGAAGTATCTATGAAAGAAGAGGTCTCCTAACCTCAGAAGGAAAGGAAATCAAGAACAAAGCTGAAATAATTGCCTTATTAAAGGCCCTTTTTCTTCCTCAAGAAGTGGCTATAATTCACTGCCCCATCAGAAAGGACAGGATCCAGTCGCAGTAGGAAACAGACAGGCTGACCAAGTGGCCAGGCAAGCCGCCATGGCGGAAGTACTGACCCTAGCCACAGAACCTGACAACACCAGCCACATAACTATTGATACTTATACCTCCGAAGACCAGGAAGAAGCAAGAGCCATAGGGGCTACAGAAAACAAAGACACTAGAAACTGGGAAAAGAAGGAAAATAGTCCTTCCCAAAAGGAAGCCCTGGCAATGATCCAGCAGATGCATGCCTGGACACACTTGGGTAATCAGCTAAAATTGTTAATTGAAAAACTGACTTTCTAATCCCAAGGGCAAGTACACTCATAGAGCAAGTGACATCTGCCTGTAAGGTCTGTCAGCAGGTAACGCTGGGGCTACCCGAGTGCCAGCACGGAAACGGACTCGTGGTAACCGCCCGGGAGTCTATTGGGAAATAGACTTCACTGAAGTAAAACCTCACTATGCTGGATATAAGTACTTACTGGTGTTTGTAGATACCTTTTCAGGATGGGTGAAGCCTACCCCACCCGGCAAGAAAGCAGCACACATAGTAGCCAAAAATTTTGGAAGAAATCTTTCCTAGATTTGGACTTCCCAAGGTAATTGGGTCAGACAACGGGCCGACCTTCGTTTCTCAGGTAAGTCAGGGGCTCGCCAGGATATTGGGGATTAATTGGAAATTACATTGTGCCTATAGACCCCAGAGCTCAGGACAGGTAGAAAGAATGAATAGAACAATAAAAGAGACCCTTACCAAATTGACCTTAGAGACTGGTTTAAAAGATTGGAGACGCCTCCTATCCTTAGCTCTGTTAAGGGCCCGAAATCGCCTAACCGTTTTGGGCTCACTCCATATGAAATCCTCTACGGAGGACCTCCCCTTTGTCAACCTTGCTTAACTCCTTCTCCCCTCCGATCCTAAGACTGACCTACAGGCCCGGCTAAAGGACTCCAAGCAGTACAGGCCCAAATCTGGGCCCCTTGGCAGAACTGTACCAACCAGGACATCCACAGACCAGTCACCCCTTCCAGGTGGGAGACTCTGTCTACGTTAGGCGGCATCGCACTCAAGGACTAGAGCCTCGATGGAAAGGACCCTACATTGTTCTCCTGACCACGCCCACAGCCATAAAGGTTGTGACGGAATCTCCACTTGGATCCACGCATCCCACGCCAAGGCTGCTCCAGGGACCCGGACCAACACCACCTGAGACATGGAGACTCCGGCGCTCGAGGACCCGCTCAAGATAAGACTCTCTCGTATCTAGCCCTTGCTTATGCTTATTACTAGCCCTCCTTCCCTCGTCGCTGGCAGTAATAACCCCCACCGGCCATATAACCTGACCTGGCAGGTAACTGATTTCAGTACTCATGAGGTCTTAGATAAAACCTCAAAATTGCTCCTATAGGGACTTGGTTCCCTGACCTCTATTTCAACCTAGACAAAATAGCAAAGATAGATGACATGGAAGGAGGAAAATGGAGAAAACAGGCTAGAAGGGTGTCTGTAAGCGGGAGCAGGTTCTATGCCTGTCCCGGCTTCAGGACAGGAGAAATGAAAAAACTTGTGGAGGAATAGATGCCTTGTTTTGCGCTAGTTGGTCCTGCATAACTACTAATGATGGAGAATGGAAATGGGCCACAAAACCCTGGTACATAACCATGTCCTTCGTCCAGCGCTGCACCAGAACCCGATATTCAAAAACTTGCAATCTGGTCCGCATCAAGTTTGAAGATGCAGCGAAATCTGATAACCGTTGGATATCCGGACTAACATGGGGCCTATACTTATACCAAAAGCCACTGTATGGAATCCCTATCCAAATCAGAGGAATAGTATACAGCCCCATGCTGAGGCATGGTCCAGCGGGAGTTCCAAGAGTCCTTAACTATCCAAGTATAGATGCCGCCCACCCTGTTGGTAGAAGTTCCACCCGGTTGCTGCTCCACTCTGACTGAGTGCATTCTACAGTAACTGTAGGGGCACCCGCATTTTGGTGCCACCAATAGTGTTTATAATTGTATTTAGTCTGATCAAACTCAAAACATATCATTGGCACCATTGGTTTGGCTATCTGAAAACCAGTAAAACGCTGCACCCTGAGGAGGGCTTATGAGGTTGCCCAGGGTGGCCAAAATCTCCAGACAAAGGGGTTAGGAACTGGTTTTGTGTTTGCCCCAGTGGCCACTAGGGCTTACTAACGTTAGGGTTAGACTACCTAGCTGCATGTTTGCAGTGAGCTATGCTGCCGCGCAGGGTGAGTTTTAAGGGGTTGTTCTTAGCTCTGTCCACAGTCCACGTGGTCGGTGCTTCAATCACCGCCGTGATTGGTCCAAGAAGGTCGGAGGTCGGGTCTACTGGTTTGACGTGGGTGTAGTGGATCCACGACGCGATGCCTTCTACCTTCAGGCGGGTGTGGTTAGAAGTACCTGGAGTGGTCCTTTCCACCTGGGTTCTAAGGTCTCTTGTCGATGTCGCTGACCAGGACCCAGTCTCCTGGCTGGTATCGATGGGGTGTCGGTGGGGGCCAGTCTCATATAATTCTTTCAGCTTGGGCCAGATTTCCTGATGAATTTTCTGCAAATCTTGTAGGAAAATAAGAGTTCAGAGACATTTTCTGTTTCAGATTTGAGCAGATCATCTTTAAGGCTGGGAACCAGAGGTGGGGGTCTGCCATACATGATTTCATAAGGGTAAGGCCCAGTCTGTAAGGGTATTACGGGCCCGGAACAGAGCGTGAGAAGGACCACCCAATTAGCGCCAGTCTCCATAGTCAATTTAGTTAAGGTCTCCTTTAAGGTCCGATTCATCCTCTCTACCTGTCCTGAACTCTGGGGCCTGTAAGCACAATGTAGTTTCCAATTTGCCCCAAGGATGGAAGCCAAATCCTGACTTACCTTAGCAACGAAGGCGGTCCATTATCTGACCCTATCTGAACGGGAAAGCCATACCTGGGAAGGATATCTTCCAGAATTTTCTTTGCTACAACCTGAGCAGTCTCTTTTGGTTGGGAATGCTTCAATCCACCCTGAAAAGTATCTACAAAGACAAGTAAGTACCGATATCCGTATTTTGGCTTTATCTCAGTGAAATCTACTTCCCAGTAGATACCGGGCCTGGTTCCCCTGAGCCTTGTTCCATTGTAGTCTGGGATTGAGGTAGGCGTTGTTAAGCTGGCAGACTTTGCAATTGGTCACGATGCTGCTGGCCGTCTCGGCTATATGTCTGATTTTGAGCTTGAGCGCCTGATCAGGTCTATCATCTGCCGGGCACCCAGGTGGGTGGTTGGGTGGATGTGTTCTAACACTTGTTGTCCTAATTTTTCTGGTAGGATGGTTTGGTCATTAGTATCAGTCCACCACCCATTGTGGATCTGTTTCAGGGGAAGTTTGTCGATCCATTGGAGATCTTGTTCTGAATAATCAGAAAGTTTGAGCAATTGGAGTGGTTGGTTTGATGCCCTGGGCAGTGATAAGCATTTAACAATCTGGTCCCCAATAGTAAAACAGAGAAAGGATCTCTTGCTTGTTCTTTATCTCTTTTCGGCCAAAAGTAGAAAAGACCAGTGTGCCTACTGTAGAACGAGGACATTGGATCAAAGATATCCCCAAGCGTCCCAGAGACCAAAGAAACCTGCCTGTCCTCACCCTAGGTGAAGATAGCAATAGAGTCAGGCTCTGGAGCCCCCGGGCAGCCCAGATTACTCTCTGTGGGGGCAACCCACCATACCTCTTGGTGGACACTGCCCATCAGTGAACAGACCAGTTTTGACAAAGGCAGTGGGCGGTCCCCTGTCTCTCGAACATCCTGGGTCCAGGGGCAACAGGGGAAAATTGCACAAGTGGACTAACCACCGGACAGTTAATCTTGGACAAGGAATGGTGACACATTCCTTCTTGGTGGTACCTGAATGTAGTCCTAGGTAGTGGGTGAGCCTTGGACATTACTTATCCATCGATTGGTGGTACCTGAATGTACCCTCCTGATGGCATGAGATCTTCTGACCAAGCTGACAAGTTTATCCATCTTCTCGAGACTGGGGCCCAGGTATCATTTGGAGACAAGGGGTCAGCCCATCCAAATTTTAACTGTGTCTCTGCAAGATGAGCATCGGCTTTTTGACGCTCCGGTCATCACTAGCCTCCCGATGTTTGGTTGCAAGACTTTCCCCAAGCTATAGTGCGGAAGGGCAGGACTCGGCTAGCTAGTATCAAGCCCCTATCATAATTGATCTAAAGCCGACGGCGTTCCCTGTCATCAAACGGCTGCTGTCCCATGTTGCCTGATGAAGGGCTTAGCCAGCTCATTAACAAATTTCTAGAACAGTGTTGCGACCTTGTCGCCGCCCAGGAACACCCTCTTCTGCCAGTAAAAAGCCTGGGACTCAGGATTACAGGCCTGTCCAAGACCTGTTAACAAAAGAACCATGGACATCCATCCCACGGTCCCCAATCCTTACAACTTACTCAGCACCTTAAAACCAGGCTATAACTGGTATACAGATTAGATTTAAAAGATGCTTTCTTCTGGAGGCAAGCTTCTTGGGTCCCCAATCAAGGTCATCTCTTTGCCTTTGAGTGGAAAGATCCTTTCAGGGTGAATTTCGGGCCAATTGACCTGGACTCACCCCCAAGTCTTCAAGAACTTCACTCTCTCAGGGTGAGAGTTTTCTTCTCGAGACCTGACCACTTCCAGACCCAAAATCCAGGGTGACCTTACTCCAATATGTAGATGACCTCCTTCTGGCTCCTACAAAGGCAAACCTGCATCTTTCAAATCAAAACAGGTACCAGGCATCTACTCCAGGAACTGGGTAAAAGGATAGGCACAGTTGGCATCTGCCAAGAAGGCTTATTGACTCTCTTAAGTCCTGTACAGGTAACATATCTGGGGTATATCTGAGTGAAGGCAACAAGGTGGCTCACCCCAGGGCGCATAGAGACAGTGGCTCGCCTTCCACCACCGCCAAGTCCCAGGAGCCGACGGAATTCTGGGAACGTGATTCCTTCTGGCCTCTAGGGATTGGTACTTGCTGAACGGGGTCTGTCCCAGGCTTGCACTCACAAGGAAAGCACCCGGTGTTTTGGCAGACAGAGCATCAATTGGCTTTGAGGCTCTAGCCTCTTGTCTGCCCCAGCCCTTAGGTTACGGACACCTCAAAGCCCTTTACCTCTTCCTATAGTCAGGACGGGCACGGGCTGATTTTGGGAGTCCTGACCCAAAATTGGGTCCCTCAGGAGGAAATGGATCTGTGCATACCTGTCAACAGGTCTCTCCCTGGGACAGGGGCTCATGGAATGATCATGGCAGCCACCGCTATGCTGGTCATTCCTGGCTCTGAGGTTAACCCTTGGGCAGCCACTGAGGGTATTTCTCCACATTCCTAGAGGCCATAGTACCAGCCCCGGACCGATGGATAATTTCCACGCCTAACTCAACTAGGACTAGTGCTGTGCTCCACGGACCGCATCCAGAACTGAACTGGGGACCCCTCCACTGCAAAGTTACCCTAGGTTCAGAAGACCAACCAAGCCCACTAGTCTTCATTGTCGGCAAGTACTGGCTGAGACCCCCTGTCCTCGTTGACCTTAAAGACCAAGAGCTCCCAGTGGCCACCTGGTACACAGATGGCAGCATTACCTTGACTCAGATTATCCGGTCTGGGGACCACTGGTTGTGTTCTCTGGACAGATACCATTTGCACAATCACTACCTCCTGGACCTCTGCACCTCTGAGTATCTCTATTATTGTAAACCAAGGCCCTAGAGCTGTCCAGGGAAAGAAAGCTAACATTTATACTGATAGCCTGGAGTTTCTTTGCAATGTCATACTCATGGAAGTTTACAAAAGACATTACCACAGCTCCTGACTTCCTGAGCCTCTGGGTCAAGAACAAAGCTGAAATACTGTGCCTTATTAAAGGCTTCCATTAATCTTTCTAAGTAGTTAGTTGGCTATAATTCACTGCCCCTGCATCAGAAAGGACAGGATCCAGCCAAATTAGTAGGAAACAGACAGCTGACCAAGTGGCCAGGCAAGCCGCCATGGCGGAAGTACTGACTAGCCACAGAACCTGACAACACCAGCCACATAACTATGTGAACATATTTATACCTCCTGAAGACCAGGAAAAGAGCCATTTATGAGGTCAGGGTTGAAAACAAAGACACTAGAAACTGGAACCAGGGAAAATAGTCCTTCCCCAAAAGGAAGCCCTGGCAATGATCCAGCAGATGCATGCCTGGACACACTTAGGTAATCGAAAGCTAAAATTGTTAATAAAAAACTGACTTTCTAGTAAGGGCAAGTACACTCATAGAGCAAGTGACATCTGCCTGTAAGGTCTGTCAGCAGGTAAATCACTGGTGGAAAATGCCAGTACGGAGCCTGGGTAACCCCGAGTCTATTGGGAAATAGACTTCACTGAAGTAAAACCTCACTATGCTGGATATAAGTACGGCTGGTGTTTGTAGATACCTTTTCAGGATGGGTAGAAGCCTACCCCACCCGGCAAGAAACGGCACACATAGTAGCCAAAAATTTTAGAAGAAATCTTTCCTAGATTTGGACTGGCCGCCTCCCAATTGGGTCAGACAACGGTGCAGCCTGGGGGCTGGGGCCTGAGGCCCGGTAAGTATGGAGGCTGTGGACAGTGGGATTAATTGGTAAATTACATTGTGCCTATAGACCCCAGAGCTTGCTTGGACAGGTAGAAAGAATGAATAGAACAATAAAAGAGACCCTTACCAAATTGACAGCCAGAGACTGGTTTAAAAGATTAGGTCCTGCCATATCCTTAGCTCTGTTAAGGATCTGGGTGCCAACCGCTTGGTAGGCTCACTCCATATGAAATCCTCTACGGAGGACCTCCCCTTTGTCAACCTTGCATTAAGGCTGGCCCTCCGATCCTAAGAGTAATTAGCTTTTCCGGCTCCTGACTCCACAGTACAGGCCCAAATCTGGGCCCCTTGGCAGAACTGTACCAACCAGGACATCCACAGGGGCATTACCCCTTCCAGGTAGGAGGGTTTTGTAGTGCCCGGAGGCATCGCACTCAAGGACTAGAGCCTCGATGGAAAGGACCCTACATTGTTCTCCTGGAACAGGCCCTGCACAGAATAAAGGTTGACGGAATCTCCACTTGGATCCAGGCATCCGCAAGAAAAGTGAGTTGTCAGAACAGGCCCCGGACCAAAGTGAGTTGTTGACATGGAGACAACAAGTTATGTCGAGGACGCTCCAGAAAGACTCTCGTTCAGACAAGAATCAGATAACTAGCCCTCCTTCCCACTGGTCTCCGCTGGCTGTAATAACCCCACCAGCCATATAACCTGATGCCAGGTAACTGATTTCAGACCTCATGAGGTTTAGATAAAACCTCAAAAATTGGCTCCTATAGGGACTTGGTTCTGACCTCTATTTCAACCTAGACAAAATAGCAAAGATAGATGACATGGAAGGAGGAAAATGGAGAAAACAGGCTAGAAGGGTGTCTATGGCCGGAGCGGGTTCTATGCCTGTCAGCTTCAGGACAGAGAAAACAGAAAAAACCTCAGGTGGAGGAATAGATGCCTTGTTCAGAACGCTAGTTGGTCCTGCATAACTACTAATGATGGAGAATGGACTGGGCCACAAAACGGTACACAGACAGACAAACCATGTCCTCAGGTTCAGCGGACCAGAACCCGATATTCAAAAACTTGCAATCTGGTCCGCATCAAGTTTGAAGATGCGGACTCTGAGAGCCTCAGATTCAGATATCGGACTAACAGACAAACAGAGACCAAAAGCCACTGTATGAATCCCTATCCAAATCAAATTAATAGTCAACCCTATCACAGACAGACAAACAGAGACAAACCTCAAGTTTTATCGAAACAGAAGCCTCAGATTCAGAACGGACCAGACAGACAAACAGAGCTCCTAAAAGCACTTCCCCACCCTCAGAGAGCCTCAGATCCTCAGAACGGACACACCTCAGCCCAAAACACCAAGGGCCCCTTGACCTGGGAATGGGTGACAGGCTCCTAAATCTCATAAAGGGCTCCTATTTCGCTTTAAACCAGACAAAGCCAGAGATTTACCTCCTCTTGCTGGCTCACCTATCAACAGATCGATCCTGGTAGATCCATTGACTAGGGTCTCACTAACTCCGCCAATCCTACTGGATGCCCCCAAACAACAAAGAAAACTAACCTGGCTGAGGTTTCTGGTCAAGAAGACCACCAGAGTCCAGAGTGCCAAGTCATCAGCATCTTTGTAATGTAACCTTGACAGTACCCAGCTCCAACCATACTATTTGGCCCCTCTGAGCGGACTCGCTTTTATAGCCCAATGAAAATAGGATTTGTAAGGTTACAGAGGAACAGCAAAAGGGCACCCACTATTGCATATTACAAGTTGTTAACATAGTTACTATCACTCTGGAGACTCTATGATCTCCGGTATGAGTAAAACTCATACTAGACCAAGAGAGATTTCCCATCTTTACCCTCGCCGAGATATATGGAGATTGAGGTACTGGGCTGTGAGTTTGCACTGGGCCCAGCAGCCCTTGAGAGATATATGGTAACCATCATCTACAACAACTTAGAGTAGCCATAGATGAAGACCTTAGAGCCATAGAACAATCTATCACAAAACTTGAAGAGTCCTTGACTTCTGCACTCTGTTGTATTACAAAACTCACGAGGAGAGATATTGTCTTTCTGAAAGCGGGTATTGCTGGGCCCAGGACTGAGGAATGTGCCTGTTTCTTTCAGGAGGACAGGTGACTTAGAAGATTCTATGGCAAACTGGAAAGATTAGAAAGAGAGAGAAGCAATCTCAAAAATGTTTGTGCTACAACCGATCCCTTGGTTTCCCCATCTCTAATTCCACCTCTCTCTGCCCCTCACTTTGTCTCATCCTGACTTCTCTGTGTCATCTCAACCGGTTACTCACCTGTCTTTTTTAAAAATAGATTAAACATAGTACATGCTGGTTCTGACCCAACAATACCTCCATCTTTCTATGAAGAAGTGCTCAAGATTGAGCCTCTGACTCTGAAACTCTAGGCCTTACAAACTCTCAACTCTGTGTGTGTGTGTGTGTGTGTGTGTCTCACCTCTTGGTTTCTCACTCACCTCCATCTCACAGTGGTTTCACTATGCAAGCTGACTCTCCCACCTGATGATTCAATGGGATTAGCAGGAACCGAGTGGACTACCCACCACCCACATCCTGTGCCCATCCATGAACTGGAGCAGAGAGAGGACTGATCTTGTTACTTGTCCTGGCTGGACGTGCTGACCCTCAGGATCACAGGCAGTGGAAGGAGCAGCTCCTGGAAGGTCAGAGTGGGTCCTGTGACGGATGGAAACGACAAGTATGTTGAGCAACAAAATGATCAGCACTTGGTCTGTGGCAGCAGGAGCTCAGAAGTGAGGAACTTAGGGCCTTATATGAGTGGCCCATTGTGGCAAAAACTTTTTAAACAAAAAATAGCCCCTAAGGAGTGTTCCAATGACTACCTCTTAAGCAATACAATTGACCCGTGAACAATGCAGAGATTAGGGCACCAACTCACACAGTTGAAATTGACAATAACTTTTGACCATGCCAAAAGGAATTTACTAATAGTCTATTCTTGGGTGGCAGCCTCAGTGATCACGCAGATAGTTGGTTAACGACATTTTGTGTGTTATATGTATTGTATAGTATATTCTTACAGTAAAGTAAGCTAGAGGAAATAAAGCAATCATAAGGAAAATGTGTTTACTATTCATTAAGTGGCTCATCATAGAGGTTCTTCTCCTCATTTTTGCATTGAGTAGGCTGAGGAGGAGGAGGTGGGAGGAGAGGAGAAGGGGTTGGTCTTGCTGTCTAAGGGTGGCAGAAGTGAAAGAAAATCCATGTGTAAGTAAGTGACCCACGCAGTTTAAACCCTGTTGTTCAAGGGTCAACTGTTTGAACAGGGAAGTTTTGAAGTGATCTCTCTTTTTTTTTTTTCTTGAGACAGAGTCTCACTCTGTTGCCCAGGTTGGAGTGCAGTGGCTCGATCTTGGCTCACTGAAATTCAGGAAGTGACCTCTTTTCAAATAAGGCATGGCAGGGAAAGGGGAGGAAAATGGCAAAGTCTGCCCCACAAACTCAGGACCAAGATCCCCAATTTCTTCCCTGGTGAGTGGGGCTCTCATTCCCTAGACCACAAAGTCTATTTGGGTTCAAAGACCACTTAGGCTCTGGGCTTGGCCATCCAAGAGAAGAGGGTATCTGGGCCCTCGCAAGAATGCAGAGCTGTCCGCCCACGGATGAGTGACCGCAGCTCTGACCCTGTCCCTGGTCTGGGCTTCACTCCTCCTCCTGTAGGTGGACACAGCTGCAGGCTCAGGAGTTCTCTAAACCAGGCAACACGTGGTTGTGGGTGGGTGTGCTTGCAGGCAGAAGAAGAGGTCTGTGGCTTACATCAGAATCTCAAAGTTGACACCCAAAAAAGGTAAAAGCTCCTGGTGGATGCTGGCATATACAACTAACAAGATAACACTCTGGATGTACATCCGGGCACACATGAAGAGCATTCTTGTTCATGGCAGTGGTTTCAAATATTTCAGTGAGTTTTCTCTTGAATGCCTCAATTGGGAGCCACTTCAGTTCAGCGCAGGCAGCAAGGGAACTTCTAGGACAGGTAGTTATGAATTCAAGCTTGTACACAGCGACAGGTCACAGGTCTGTGGAAGATACCTGTCAATCAATATTCAGAGGTAACATTCCATAACTGAAGCATAGGGCATATCTGACCTCATCTGACATGGCTAAAATCATGATTGTTTTTCTAACTGGGAAATTTATAACTTATTTGCCAATAAAGAACCAGCTCTCTCCCCATTTTCTGACATAACGCTAGTCATTAGGAACTGTTCCATGATGTTCATGAAAGGACAAACCAATGTCTTCCGCTGTAATACCACCTATTTCACACATATGACTCTTGCTGCTTCCATATGACCCTAAAAGTATCGGGAGTGTCAGGAAGTCTCTTTAATCATCGTTCTCCAACGTGCTCAGGAGATGAAGTCATTCTGTGAAGTGGACTTCAGTTGACACCACTGAGAAAATGTCCTAGAGAAAGTAAAGCTTGTAATGGCCTCAAACTTTACAGAAATAATGCAACTTCTTTCTTTCCTTTCTTTCCAGTTTTTAGATATTAATTTTAATTAGTTCAGGGCAACCTGTTTCTGCATCAAAGTCTTGGGAAGCTTCTACCTGGTTTTATTTTATTTATTTATTATTTATTTATTTATTTATTTAGAAATAGAGTCTCACTGTGTCACCCAGGCCAAAGTGTAGTGGTATGATCATGGCTCACTGCAGTCTCAACCTCCCAGGCTCAAGCCAATCCTCAGGCCTCCACCACCTGAGTAGCTGGGACTACAGGTGTGCCACCAGGTCCTGTGAATGTTTTATTTTAATTTTTTATTTTTTGTAGAGACAGGATCTCGTTATGTGGCAAAAGCCAGTCTCAAACTCCTGTTCTCAAGCAATCCTTGTGTCAGCCTCCTAAAGCACTGAGATTATAGACGTGAGCCACGGCACACAGCTGATTCATTATTTTATTTTCTCAGAACTCTATGCAACCTGATTCTTAATACTTAAGGAAAGAGAAGCCAGACAAAGGTGGAAGTAGTTACACACAATGTGAGTGTCATTTGGCACTTAGACAAGAGAGGCGGATTATAAAATAAAAGATCCACATGTCACAATTGACTGTGGGCTTGGATGGACTCCAGCACTTTTTATTTTTATTTTTTTAGGAGATAGTGTCTCACTCTCTTGCTCAAGCTGGAGTGCAGTGATATAATCATAGCTCACTGTAATCTCAAACTCCTGAGTTCAAGTGATCCTCCTGCCTCAGCCTCCCAAGTAGCTTGGGACTACAGATGTGCCACCGCTCCAGGCTAATTTTTATTTTTTTAATTTTGTAGAGGGTCTCCCTGTGTTGCTCAGGCTAGTCTCAAACATGTGACCTCAAGCAATCCTTCCGCCTTGGCCTCCAAAGCACTGGGATTATAGGTGTGAGCCACTGTACCCGGCCAAGAAACCAACCCCACCTGTTTTCTACATAAAGTTTAGCATCTAGATACAAAGCAAAATAATTTTGAAAGATCAAGGAATCTGAAGGGAAGCTGGTGGGAGGGGAATGGGCTGAAGGCAGCGTTTTCTGGTCTACGATTTTGCTTATTCTTGGACTTTCCAAAGTCCCGAAAGAAGCAGAAGGAAAGTGGGAACGGAGGAAGAGGCAGGAGGAAAGGAGGAGGGCTGCGCCTCTGAGGTTGCAGATTAGCCCAAGGCGGCTCAGTGGCTGGGAAGGAAGGGAGGAAACCCCCAAGGCCGAAGGTGGAGTCAGAGTCCTGGGTCCAGCAGAGACTGGAGGGGAGGAGGGTGCCGGGAGCCAAAGACCTTCCTGCTAGCACTGCAACCTCTTCAACTGCTTAGGCTTTTATCCAAATTTGATAGGTCCGATTCATCCTCTCTACCTGTCCTGAACTCTGGGGCCTGTAAGCACAATGTAGTTTCCAATTTGCCCCAAGGATGGAAGCCAAATCCTGACTTACCTTAGCAACGAAGGCGGTCCATTATCTGACCCTATCTGAACGGGAAAGCCATACCTGGGAAGGATATCTTCCAGAATTTTCTTTGCTACAACCTGAGCAGTCTCTTTTGGTTGGGAATGCTTCAATCCACCCTGAAAAGTATCTACAAAGACAAGTAAGTACCGATATCCGTATTTTGGCTTTATCTCAGTGAAATCTACTTCCCAGTAGATACCGGGCCTGGTTCCCCTGAGCCTTGTTCCATTGTAGTCTGGGATTGAGGTAGGCGTTGTTAAGCTGGCAGACTTTGCAATTGGTCACGATGCTGCTGGCCGTCTCGGCTATATGTCTGATTTTGAGCTTGAGCGCCTGATCAGGTCTATCATCTGCCGGGCACCCAGGTGGGTGGTTGGGTGGATGTGTTCTAACACTTGTTGTCCTAATTTTTCTGGTAGGATGGTTTGGTCATTAGTATCAGTCCACCACCCATTGTGGATCTGTTTCAGGGGAAGTTTGTCGATCCATTGGAGATCTTGTTCTGAATAATCAGAAAGTTTGAGCAATTGGAGTGGTTGGTTTGATGCCCTGGGCAGTGATAAGCATTTAACAATCTGGTCCCCAATAGTAAAACAGAGAAAGGATCTCTTGCTTGTTCTTTATCTCTTTTCGGCCAAAAGTAGAAAAGACCAGTGTGCCTACTGTAGAACGAGGACATTGGATCAAAGATATCCCCAAGCGTCCCAGAGACCAAAGAAACCTGCCTGTCCTCACCCTAGGTGAAGATAGCAATAGAGTCAGGCTCTGGAGCCCCCGGGCAGCCCAGATTACTCTCTGTGGGGGCAACCCACCATACCTCTTGGTGGACACTGCCCATCAGTGAACAGACCAGTTTTGACAAAGGCAGTGGGCGGTCCCCTGTCTCTCGAACATCCTGGGTCCAGGGGCAACAGGGGAAAATTGCACAAGTGGACTAACCACCGGACAGTTAATCTTGGACAAGGAATGGTGACACATTCCTTCTTGGTGGTACCTGAATGTAGTCCTAGGTAGTGGGTGAGCCTTGGACATTACTTATCCATCGATTGGTGGTACCTGAATGTACCCTCCTGATGGCATGAGATCTTCTGACCAAGCTGACAAGTTTATCCATCTTCTCGAGACTGGGGCCCAGGTATCATTTGGAGACAAGGGGTCAGCCCATCCAAATTTTAACTGTGTCTCTGCAAGATGAGCATCGGCTTTTTGACGCTCCGGTCATCACTAGCCTCCCGATGTTTGGTTGCAAGACTTTCCCCAAGCTATAGTGCGGAAGGGCAGGACTCGGCTAGCTAGTATCAAGCCCCTATCATAATTGATCTAAAGCCGACGGCGTTCCCTGTCATCAAACGGCTGCTGTCCCATGTTGCCTGATGAAGGGCTTAGCCAGCTCATTAACAAATTTCTAGAACAGTGTTGCGACCTTGTCGCCGCCCAGGAACACCCTCTTCTGCCAGTAAAAAGCCTGGGACTCAGGATTACAGGCCTGTCCAAGACCTGTTAACAAAAGAACCATGGACATCCATCCCACGGTCCCCAATCCTTACAACTTACTCAGCACCTTAAAACCAGGCTATAACTGGTATACAGATTAGATTTAAAAGATGCTTTCTTCTGGAGGCAAGCTTCTTGGGTCCCCAATCAAGGTCATCTCTTTGCCTTTGAGTGGAAAGATCCTTTCAGGGTGAATTTCGGGCCAATTGACCTGGACTCACCCCCAAGTCTTCAAGAACTTCACTCTCTCAGGGTGAGAGTTTTCTTCTCGAGACCTGACCACTTCCAGACCCAAAATCCAGGGTGACCTTACTCCAATATGTAGATGACCTCCTTCTGGCTCCTACAAAGGCAAACCTGCATCTTTCAAATCAAAACAGGTACCAGGCATCTACTCCAGGAACTGGGTAAAAGGATAGGCACAGTTGGCATCTGCCAAGAAGGCTTATTGACTCTCTTAAGTCCTGTACAGGTAACATATCTGGGGTATATCTGAGTGAAGGCAACAAGGTGGCTCACCCCAGGGCGCATAGAGACAGTGGCTCGCCTTCCACCACCGCCAAGTCCCAGGAGCCGACGGAATTCTGGGAACGTGATTCCTTCTGGCCTCTAGGGATTGGTACTTGCTGAACGGGGTCTGTCCCAGGCTTGCACTCACAAGGAAAGCACCCGGTGTTTTGGCAGACAGAGCATCAATTGGCTTTGAGGCTCTAGCCTCTTGTCTGCCCCAGCCCTTAGGTTACGGACACCTCAAAGCCCTTTACCTCTTCCTATAGTCAGGACGGGCACGGGCTGATTTTGGGAGTCCTGACCCAAAATTGGGTCCCTCAGGAGGAAATGGATCTGTGCATACCTGTCAACAGGTCTCTCCCTGGGACAGGGGCTCATGGAATGATCATGGCAGCCACCGCTATGCTGGTCATTCCTGGCTCTGAGGTTAACCCTTGGGCAGCCACTGAGGGTATTTCTCCACATTCCTAGAGGCCATAGTACCAGCCCCGGACCGATGGATAATTTCCACGCCTAACTCAACTAGGACTAGTGCTGTGCTCCACGGACCGCATCCAGAACTGAACTGGGGACCCCTCCACTGCAAAGTTACCCTAGGTTCAGAAGACCAACCAAGCCCACTAGTCTTCATTGTCGGCAAGTACTGGCTGAGACCCCCTGTCCTCGTTGACCTTAAAGACCAAGAGCTCCCAGTGGCCACCTGGTACACAGATGGCAGCATTACCTTGACTCAGATTATCCGGTCTGGGGACCACTGGTTGTGTTCTCTGGACAGATACCATTTGCACAATCACTACCTCCTGGACCTCTGCACCTCTGAGTATCTCTATTATTGTAAACCAAGGCCCTAGAGCTGTCCAGGGAAAGAAAGCTAACATTTATACTGATAGCCTGGAGTTTCTTTGCAATGTCATACTCATGGAAGTTTACAAAAGACATTACCACAGCTCCTGACTTCCTGAGCCTCTGGGTCAAGAACAAAGCTGAAATACTGTGCCTTATTAAAGGCTTCCATTAATCTTTCTAAGTAGTTAGTTGGCTATAATTCACTGCCCCTGCATCAGAAAGGACAGGATCCAGCCAAATTAGTAGGAAACAGACAGCTGACCAAGTGGCCAGGCAAGCCGCCATGGCGGAAGTACTGACTAGCCACAGAACCTGACAACACCAGCCACATAACTATGTGAACATATTTATACCTCCTGAAGACCAGGAAAAGAGCCATTTATGAGGTCAGGGTTGAAAACAAAGACACTAGAAACTGGAACCAGGGAAAATAGTCCTTCCCCAAAAGGAAGCCCTGGCAATGATCCAGCAGATGCATGCCTGGACACACTTAGGTAATCGAAAGCTAAAATTGTTAATAAAAAACTGACTTTCTAGTAAGGGCAAGTACACTCATAGAGCAAGTGACATCTGCCTGTAAGGTCTGTCAGCAGGTAAATCACTGGTGGAAAATGCCAGTACGGAGCCTGGGTAACCCCGAGTCTATTGGGAAATAGACTTCACTGAAGTAAAACCTCACTATGCTGGATATAAGTACGGCTGGTGTTTGTAGATACCTCAGGAGTGCGCCCGCCCACCGCAAGCGGCACACATAGTAGCCAAAAATTTTAGAAGAAATCTTTCCTAGATTTGGACTGGCCGCCTCCCAATTGGGTCAGACAACGGTGCAGCCTGGGGGCTGGGGCCTGAGGCCCGGTAAGTATGGAGGCTGTGGACAGTGGGATTAATTGGTAAATTACATTGTGCCTATAGACCCCAGAGCTTGCTTGGACAGGTAGAAAGAATGAATAGAACAGAGACCCTTACCAAATTGACAGCCAGAGACTGGTTTAAAAGATTAGGTCCTGCCATATCCTTAGCTCTGTTAAGGATCTGGGTGCCAACCGCTTGGTAGGCTCACTCCATATGGATTTTACTCTAGTGATGACAGGAGGCAGAATGTCCCCTTTGTCAACCTTGCATTAAGGCTGGCCCTCCGATCCTAAGAGTAATTAGCTTTTCCGGCTCCTGACTCCACAGTACAGGCCCAAATCTGGGCCCCTTGGCAGAACTGTACCAACCAGGACATCCACAGGGGCATTACCCCTTCCAGGTAGGAGGGTTTTGTAGTGCCCGGAGGCATCGCACTCAAGGACTAGAGCCTCGATGGAAAGGACCCTACATTGTTCTCCTGGAACAGGCCCTGCACAGAATAAAGGTTGACGGAATCTCCACTTGGATCCAGGCATCCGCAAGAAAAGTGAGTTGTCAGAACAGGCCCCGGACCAAAGTGAGTTGTTGACATGGAGACAACAAGTTATGTCGAGGACGCTCCAGAAAGACTCTCGTTCAGACAAGAATCAGATAACTAGCCCTCCTTCCCACTGGTCTCCGCTGGCTGTAATAACCCCACCAGCCATATAACCTGATGCCAGGTAACTGATTTCAGACCTCATGAGGTTTAGATAAAACCTCAAAAATTGGCTCCTATAGGGACTTGGTTCTGACCTCTATTTCAACCTAGACACGCAAAGATAGATGACATGGAAGGAGGAAAATGGAGAAAACAGGCTAGAAGGTTCTGAGCGAACGGTTCTATGCCTGTCAGCTTCAGGACAGAGAAAACAGAAAAAACCTCAGGTGGAGGAATAGATGCCTTGTTCAGAACGCTAGTTGGTCCTGCATAACTACTAATGATGGAGAATGGACTGGGCCACAAAACGGTACACAGACAGACAAACCATGTCCTCAGGTTCAGCGGACCAGAACCCGATATTCAAAAACTTGCAATCTGGTCCGCATCAAGTTTGAAGATGCGGACTCTGAGAGCCTCAGATTCAGATATCGGACTAACAGACAAACAGAGACCAAAAGCCACTGTATGAATCCCTATCCAAATCAAATTAATAGTCAACCCTATCACAGACAGACAAACAGAGACAAACCTCAAGTTTTATCGAAACAGAAGCCTCAGATTCAGAACGGACCAGACAGACAAACAGAGCTCCTAAAAGCACTTCCCCACCCTCAGAGAGCCTCAGATCCTCAGAACGGACACACCTCAGCCCAAAACACCAAGGGCCCCTTGACCTGGGAATGGGTGACAGGCTCCTAAATCTCATAAAGGGCTCCTATTTCGCTTTAAACCAGACAAAGCCAGAGATTTACCTCCTCTTGCTGGCTCACCTATCAACAGATCGATCCTGGTAGATCCATTGACTAGGGTCTCACTAACTCCGCCAATCCTACTGGATGCCCCCAAACAACAAAGAAAACTAACCTGGCTGAGGTTTCTGGTCAAGAAGACCACCAGAGTCCAGAGTGCCAAGTCATCAGCATCTTTGTAATGTAACCTTGACAGTACCCAGCTCCAACCATACTATTTGGCCCCTCTGAGCGGACTCGCTTTTATAGCCCAATGAAAATAGGATTTGTAAGGTTACAGAGGAACAGCAAAAGGGCACCCACTATTGCATATTACAAGTTGTTAACATAGTTACTATCACTCTGGAGACTCTATGATCTCCGGTATGAGTAAAACTCATACTAGACCAAAGAGAGATTTCCCATCTTTACCCTCGCCGAGATATATGGAGATTGAGGTACTGGGCTGTGAGTTTGCACTGGGCCCAGCAGCCCTTGAGAGATATATGGTAACCATCATCTACAACAACTTAGAGTAGCCATAGATGAAGACCTTAGAGCCATAGAACAATCTATCACAAAACTTGAAGAGTCCTTGACTTCTGCACTCTGTTGTATTACAAAACTCACGAGGAGAGATATTGTCTTTCTGAAAGCGGGTATTGCTGGGCCCAGGACTGAGGAATGTGCCTGTTTCTTTCAGGAGGACAGGTGACTTAGAAGATTCTATGGCAAACTGGAAAGATTAGAAAGAGAGAGAAGCAATCTCAAAAATGTTTGTGCTACAACCGATCCCTTGGTTTCCCCATCTCTAATTCCACCTCTCTCTGCCCCTCACTTTGTCTCATCCTGACTTCTCTGTGTCATCTCAACCGGTTACTCACCTGTCTTTTTTAAAAATAGATTAAACATAGTACATGCTGGTTCTGACCCAACAATACCTCCATCTTTCTATGAAGAAGTGCTCAAGATTGAGCCTCTGACACAAAAGAGGAGGAATGAAACTAGTAGGCCTTACAAAACCTAAAAGTTAGCACCAGGTGGCCCTAGATAGGGTCCCACCCTGCCTCGATAGTGTTCCACCCTGATAGGGTCCCACCCTGCCAATTCCGGGAAACAACCTCATGAGGTCCCACCCTGCCAATTCCAGGGTCTCACCCTGCCTCAAAGTTCCCGGAATTATCAACTCCAGGAAAGAACCTCATAAGGTCCTGCTCTAACCAATTAAACCAAGACCCCTTGCTCAGGCTATAGCTAGACCCAATCATTTTACGCCTTAAGCTTTGTTTGAATTTCGCACCATAAGCTGTGTTTGAACTTGTGTTAGCATATATAAACAGCCTGTAACAAGCAGTCGGGGTCCCAGGACCAACTTAGAGCTTGGGACCCTAGCGCGCTAGTAATAAATAACTCTCTGCTGTGAACTTCGTGTCGGTGATCCTTCGCAACGACCCCTGCCCAGGAGGGAATCGAGAGTTCGGTTCCAACAACTCATTCATTTACTCATTCACTCATTCACTCACCCATTCACTCACTCACCCATTCACTCACTCATTCACTCATTCACAAACCCATTCACTCACTCACTCACTTATTCACTCCTTCACTCGCTCACTCACTCATTCATTCAGTCGTTTACTCATTCACTCACCCTTTTATTCACTCACTCGTTCATTTACTCACTCACTCATTCACTAACCCATTCACTCACTCACTCACTCACCCAGTCACTCACTCATTCACTAACCCAGTCACTCACTCACTCACTCATTCACTCATTCCCTCCCTCATTTACTCACTCAGCCATTCACTCATTCTTTCACTCACTCTCCCATTCACTCATTCACTCACTTATTCACTCACTCACTCATTTCCTCATTCATTCACTCAATCATTCACTCACTCAATCATTCACTCATTCACCTCTTCACTCACTCATTCACTTCACTCATTCACTCACCCTTTATTCACACACTCACTCATTTATTGACTCATTCACTCACTAATTGGTTCATTCACTCACTCACTTCTTCACTCACTCATTTACTTGTTCACTCACTGACTCATTCACTCACTCTTTCCCTCACCCATTCATTCACTCATCCACTCATTTGCTCACTCACTCATTCACCCACTCACCCATTCACTAAGTCATTCATTCACTCACTCACTCACCCATCACTCATTTATTCCCTCGGTCACTCACTCATTCACTCACTTACTCATTCACTCACTTATTCACTTATTCACTCACTCATTCACTAAATCGCTCATTCATTCACTCACTTATTCACTCATCCATCCATTCACTCACTCACTCATTCACACTCAGCAATTCACTCACTCACGTTCACTCATTCACTCATTTACCCACTCACTCACTCATTTACTCCTTCACTCATCCACTCACTCACTCATTCATTCACTGACTGACTCACTCACTCACCCATTCACTCATTTACTCACTCATTTACT
>DAKLCV010002254.1:0-28020 GCA_030247045.1 Colobus guereza | reverse complement strand
AAAAATAATAATCTTCCCTTTACCCCACAGAGTAATTGCTGCAAAGTAGAAGAAAAACAAAAAAAACAAAAAGCATTGTTCCAAACTTAGGTTGGCTTGCTCCAGGCCATTATAATCACACTAACAATGTTTGACTGTTTGGTCAGTAGCACTACAAACTCTCAAGGCTTCATTTCACACATCCTTGTATTTACTTGACCTACATTTCTCAGTTATTGGCATAATAAAGAATGATATTTCATAAGGACATTTTAGGCTTGAATACTAAACCTCTTACTAAGAAGAGACAATGAATAGAATTAAGGTGACGCAGAGGCCTGTACAGAGGCAAACGACTCTGTCTGACAACTTTGAAGAGAGCAGTGGATCTCCAACACGGAGGTTGAGATCTGAGAAGGGACAGACTGCCTGCTCAAGTGGGTCCCTGACCCCTGAGTAGCCTAACTGGGAGACATCCCCACTAGGGGCAGTCTGACACCCCACACCTCACAGGGTGGAGTACACCCCTGAGAGGAAGCTTCCAAAGTAAGAATCAGACAGGTACACTCGCTGTATTCTATCTTCTGCAACCTCTGCTGCTGATACCCAGGCAAACAGGGTCTGGAGTGGACCTCAAGCAATCTCCAACAGACCTATAGCTGAGGGTCCTGACTGTCAGAAGGAAAACTATCAAACAGGAAGGACACCTATACCAAAACCCCATCAGCCACCATCATCAAAGACCAGAGACAGATAAAACCACAAAGATGGGGAAAAGCAGGGCAGAAAAGCTGGAATTCAAAAATAAGAGCGCATCTCCCCTGCAAAGGAGCGCAGCCCATCGCCAGCAACGGATCAAAGCTGGTCAGAGAATGACTTTGACGAGAAGAGAGAAGAAGGCTTCAGTCCATCAAACTTCTCAGAGCTAAAGGAGGAATTACGTATCCAGCGCAAAGAAACTAAAAATCTTGAAAAAGAGTGGAAGAATTGACAGCTAGACTAATTAATGCAGAGAAGGTCATAAACGAAATGACAGAGATGAAAACCATGACACGAGAAATACGTGACAAATGCACAAGCTTCAGTAACCGACTCGATCAACTGGAAGAAAGAGTATCAGCAATTGAGGATCAAATGAATGAAATGAAGCGAGAAGAGAAACCAAAAGAAAAAGAAGAAAAGAAATGAACAAAGCCTGCAAGAAGTATGGGATTATGTAAAAGACCAAATCTACGTCTGATTGGGGTGCCTGAAAGTGAGGGGAGAATGGAACCAAGTTGGAAAACACTCTTCAGGATATCATCCAGGAGAACTTCCCCAACCTAGTAGGGCAGGCCAACATTCAAATTCAGGAAATACAGAGAACGCCACAAAGATACTCCTCCAGAAGAGCAACTCCAAGACACATAATTGCCAGATTCACCAAAGTTGAAATGAAGGAAAAAATCTTAAGGGCAGCCAGAGAGAAAGGTCGGGTTACCCACAAAGGGAAGCCCATCAGACTAACAGCAGATCTCTCGGCAGAAACTCTACAAGCCAGAAGAGAGTGGGGCCAATATTCAACGTTCTTAAAGAAAAGAATTTTAAACCCAGAATTTCATATCCAGCCAAACTAAGTTTCATCAGTGAAGGAGAAATAAAATCCTTTACAGATAAGCAAATGCTTAGAGATTTTGTCACCACCAGGCCTGCCTTACAAGAGACCCTGAAGGAAGCCCTAAACATGGAAAGGAACAACCGGTACCAGCCATTGCAAAACATGCCAAAATGTAAAGACCATCGAGGCTAAGAAGAAACTGCATCAACTAACGAGCAAAATAACCAGTTAATATCATAATGGCAGGATCAAGTTCACACATAACAATATTAACCTTAAATGTTAATGGACTAAATGCTCCAATTAAAAGACACAGACTGGCAAACTGGATAAAGAGTCAAGACCCATCAGTCTGCTGTATTCAGGAGACCCATCTCACATGCAGAGACATACATAGGCTCAAAATAAAGGGATGGAGGAAGATCTACCAAGCAAATGGAGAAAAAAAAAGCAGGGTTGCAATCCTAGTCTCTGATAAAATAGACTTTAAACCATCAAAGATCAAAAGAGACAAAGAAGGCCATTACATAATGGTAAAGGGATCAATTCAACAGGAAGAGCTAACTATCCTAAATATATATGCACCCAATACAGGAGCACCCAGATTCATAAAGCAAGTCCTTAGAGACTTACAAAGAGACTTAGACTCCCATACAATAATAATGGGAGACTTCAACACTCCACTGTCAACATTAGACAGATCAACGAGACAGAAAGTTAACAAGGATATCCAGGAATTGAACTCATCTCTGCACCAAGCGGACCTAATAGACATCTATAGAACTCTCCACCCCAAATCAACAGAATATACATTCTTCTCAGCACCACATCGCACTTATTCCAAAATTGACCACATAATTGGAAGTAAAGCACTCCTCAGCAAATGTAAAAGAACAGAAATTATAACAAACTGTCTCTCAGACCACAGTGCAATCAAACTAGAACTCAGGACTAAGAAACTCAATCAAAACCGCTCAACTACATGGAAACTGAACAACCTGCTCCTGAATGACTACTGGGTACATAACGAAATGAAAGCAGAAATAAAGATGTTCTTTGAAACCAATGAGAACAAAGATACAACATACCAGAATCTCTGGGACACATTTAAAGCAGTGTGTAGAGGGAAATTTATAGCACTAAATGCCCACAAGAGAAAGCAGGAAAGATCTAAAATTGACACTCTAACATCACAATTAAAAGAACTAGAGAGGCAAGAGCAAACACATTCAAAAGCTAGCAGAAGGCAAGAAATAACTAAGATCAGAGCAGAACTGAAGGAGATAGAGACACAAAAACCCTCCAAAAATCAATGAATCCAGGAGTTGGTTTTTGAAAAGATCAACAAAATTGACAGACCGCTAGCAAGACTAATAAAGAAGAAAAGAGAGAGAATCAAATAGATGCAATAAAAATGATAAAGGGATATCACCACCGACCCCACAGAAATACAAACTACCATCAGAGAATACTATAAACACCTCTACGCAAATCAACTAGAAAATCTAGAAGAAATGGATAATTTCCTGGACACTTACACTCTTCCAAGACTAAACCAGGAAGAAGTTGAATCCCTGAATAGACCAATAGCAGGCTCTGAAATTGAGGCAACAATTAATAGCCTAACCACCACAAAAAAGTCCAGGACCAGATGGATTCACAGCTGAATTCTACCAGAGGTACAAGGAGGAGCTGGTACCATTCCTTCTGAAACTATTCCAATCAATAGAAAAAGAGGGAATCCTCCCTAACTCATTTTATGAGGCCAACATCATCCTGATACCAAAGCCTGGCAGAGACACAACAAAAAAGAGAATTTTAGACCAATATCCCTGATGAACATCGATGCAAAATCCTCAATAAAATACTGGCAAACCGGATTCAGCAGCACATCAAAAGCTTATCCACCATGATCAAGTGGGCTTCATCCCTGGGATGCAAGGCTGGTTCAACATTCGCAAATCAATAAACGTAATCCAGCATATAAACAGAACCAAAGACAAGAACCACATGATTATCTCAATAGATGCAGAAAAGGCTTTTGACAAAATTCAACAGCCCTTCATGCTAAAAACGCTCAATAAATTCGGTATTGATGGAACGTACCTCAAAATAATAAGAGCTATTTATGACAAACCCACAGCTAATATCATACTGAATGGGCAAAACTGGAAAAATTCCTTTGAAAACTGGCATTAAGACAGGGATGCCTCTCTCACCACTCCTATTCAACATAGTGTTGGAAGTTCTGGCTAGGGCAATCAGGCAAGAGAAAGAAATCAAGGGTATTCAGTTAGGAAAAGAAGAAGTCAAATTGTCCCTGTTTGCAGATGACATGATTGTATATTTAGAAAACCCCGTCGTCTCAGCCCAAAATCTCCTTAAGCTGATAAGCAACTTCAGCAAAGTCTCAGGATACAAAATTAATGTGCAAAATCACAAGCATTCTTATACACCAGTAACAGACAAGCAGAGAGCCAAATCAGGAATGAACTTCCATTCACAATTGCTTCAAAGAGAATAAAATACCTAGGAATCCAACTTACAAGGGATGTAAAGGACCTCTTCAAGGAGAACTACAAACCACTGCTCAGTGAAATCAAAGAGGACACAAACAAATGGAAGAACATACCATGCTCATGGATAGGAAGAATCAATATCGTGAAAATGGCCATACTGCCCAAGGTTATTTATAGATTCAATGCCATCCCCATCAAGCTACCGATGAGTTTCTTCACAGAATTGGAAAAACTGCTTTAAAGTTCATATGGAACCAAAAAGAGCCCGCATTGCCAAGACAATCCTAAGTCAAAAGGACAAAGCTGGAGGCATCACGCTACCTGACTTCAAACTATACTACAAGGCTACAGTAACCAAAACAGCATGGTACTGGTACCAAAACAGAGCTATAGACCAATGGAACAGAACAGAGTCCTCAGAAATAATACCACACATCTACAGCCATCTGATCTTTGACAAACCTGAGAGAAACAAGAAATGGGGAAAGGATTCCCTATTTAATAAATGGTGCTGGGAAAATTGGCTAGCCATAAGTAGAAAGCTGAAACTGGATCCTTTCCTTACTCCTTATACGAAGATTAATTCAAGATGGATTAGAGACTTAAATGTTAGACCTAATACCATAAAAACCCTAGAAGAAAATCTAGGTAGTACCATTCAGGACATAGGCATGGGCAAGGACTTCATGTCTAAAACACCAAAAGCAACGGCAGCAAAAGCCAAAATTGACAAATGGGATCTCATTAAACTAAAGAGCTTCTGCACAGCAAAAGAAACTACCATCAGAGTGAACAGGCAACCTACAGAATGGGAGAAAATTTTGCAATCTACTCATCTGACAAAGGGCTAATATCCAGAATCTACAAAGAACTCAAACAAATATACAAGAAAACAAACAACCCCATCAAAAAGTGGGAAAGGATATGAACAGACATTTCTCAAAAGAAGACATTCATACAGCCAACAGACACATGAAAAATGCTCATCATCACCGCCATCAGAGAAATGCAAATCAAAACCACAATGAGATACCATCTCACACCAGTTAGAATGGCCATCATTAAAAAGTCAGGAAACAACAGGTGCTGGAGAGGATGTGGAGAAATAGGAACACTTTTACACTGTTGGTGGGATTGTAAACTAGTTCAACCATTATGGAAAACAGTATGGCGATTCCTCAAGGATCTAGAACTAGATGTACCATATGACCCAGCCATCCCACTACTGGGTATATACCCAAAGGATTATAAATTATTCTACTACAAAGACACATGCACACGTATATTTATTGCAGCACTATTCACAATAGCAAAGACTTGGAATTAACCCAAATGTCCATTTGTGACAGACTGGATTAAGAAAATGTGGCACATATACACCATGGAATACTATGCAGCCATTAAAAAGGATGAGTTGCATCCTTTGTAGGGACATGGATGCAGCTGGAAACCATCATTCTTAGCAAACTATCACAAGAACAGAATACCACACACCGCATGTTCTCACTCATAGGTGGGAACTGAACAATGAGATCACTTGGACTCGGGAAGGGGAACATCACACACTGGGGCCTATCACAGGAGAGGGGAGGAGGGTGGGATTGCATTGGGAGTTATACCTGATGTAGATGACGAGTTCATGGGTGCTGGCGAGTTGATGGGTGCAGCACACCAACATGGTACAGGTATACATATGTAACAAACCTGCACGTTATGCACATGTACCCTAGAACTTAAAGTAAAAAAAAAAAAAAAAAGTCCTTTATCAGATATGTGTTCTGGAAAGATTTTCTTACAGCCTATTGTCTTTTCATTGTCTTAACTGTTTGCCACAGAAGTTTTAAATTTTAATAAAGTTCAATTTATCAATTTTTTTCTTTCATAGATCATGCTTTCAGTGTTATATCTAAAACATCATAATCAAAACAAAGGTCACATAGATTGTCTCTTATCTTCTATAAAATGTATAGTCTTACATTTTATATTTAGGTCTATGATAAATTTTTAGTTAATTTTTGTGAAAGATATTAGGTCTGGCAACTTTTTTTTTTTTAACGTAGATGTTCTAGCACCTTTTCTTTAAAAGAAAGACTATTCTTTCACTATTGAATTACCTTTGTTCCTTTATGAAATATGAACTGACTATATTTATACGAATCATTTCTTAGGACTATAGTCTGGTCCATTATTTTAAAATTATTTTTATTTTTTTTCCTGTGGCTAATACCACAATCTTTTCCTTACTGCAGTTTTATACTAAGTCTGGAAGTCAGAGTGTCAGATTTCCAACTTAGTTCTTCTTCAGCATTGTGTTAGCTATTCTGGGTCTTTTGCCTCCCCATACAAACTTTGAAATCATTTTGTTAATATCCATAAAACAACTTGCTGGAATTCTCACTGGGGCTCTATTGAACCTATAGATCATGTTGGGAAGAAATGACACCTTAACCATACTGAGACATGCCTTCTATCAACATGAAATATCTATTACTTTATTAGATCTTCTTTGATTTCTTTCAAAGTTCTGTAGTTTTCCTCATACAGATCTTATATGTATTTTGTTAGATTAATACCTATGTTTTAAATTTCCAATTCCAATAGTTCATTGCTGGTATACAGGAAACCAATGGCTTTTTAAAATAGGGGACCTCATAATTTAAAACTTTGATATCATTACTTAACAGTTCCAGGAGGTTTATTTTTTGTTAATTGGGGGCGAGGTGGGTTCTACATAGACAATCATTTCATCTGTGAAGAGAGAGTTGTGTTTATTCTACCCCAATCTTTATAGCTTTTATTTTTCTTGTCTTATTGTATTAGCTAGGACTTACAACACAATGTTCAAGAGGAGTAGTGAGAGAAGACACACCTGCATTGTTTCCAATTTTAGGGAAAAAACATCTAGTTTCTTACCATTAAGTATGATGCTAGCGGTCGGTTTTATGTAGATGTTCTTTATCACAACTTGAGGAAGTTCCCCTCCATCCCTAATTTGGTGAGAATTTTTCTCATTAATGAATGTTGGATTTTGTCAAATGCATTTTCTGCATCTGTTGGTGAGTTTTCTTCTTTAGTTCATTGATGGTGATAGATTGCATTAATGGATTTTCAAATGTCACACCCATCTTGGATGCAAAGAATTAATTAAAAAGTGTTCCCTCTGCTTCTATTTACTTGAACAGATTTAGAGAACTGAAATTATTTCTCCCTTACATGTTTGATAGAATTTACTGGTGAAACCATCTGAGTCTTGTTCTTTCTGTTTTTGAAGGTTATTCATTATTGATTCAAGTACTTTAATAGATTCAGATTGTCTATTTCCTCTGGTGTGGCTTTTGGTAGATGGCATCTATCAAGGTCCATTTCATCTAGGTTATCACATTTGTAGGCTTGATCATGTTAATAATATTCTTCCGCTATCTTTTTAACATCCATAGGATCAGTAATGACAGTCTCTCTTTCATTTTTGATATGGGTAATTGGTATCTACTTTTTCTCTTGGTTAGCTTGGCTATTGATCTTTTTAAAGACTCAATCAGATATTGGTGGGTTTGACTTTATTAACTTTCTGTATCAATTTCATTGATATCTGCTCTAGTATATGTTAGTTCTTTGTCTTACCTTCTTCAGAGTCCATTTGCTCTTCTTTTTCTTGTTTCCTAAGGTTAAAGATTATTATTTTTAGATCTTTCTTATTTTCTGATGTATGCACTTGATGCTATAAATTACCCTGTAAGCATTGCTTTCATTGCATCCAACAAAATTTTATAAGTTGTATTTTCATTTTCATGTTTCATATAAGCAGATCCAACAGAATAATTTTAAATGAGACGTTTTTGTTTTTAAAAATATAAATACAGAAACTTCTGAACTTTACATTAAAGGACTTAACAAAACACATGCCTGATATAGCTCAAGTGATATTTTTCAGTTTGTTCTGGTGGTGGTGGATTATGTACCTCCCAATGCTGGAACCATAGTTCACAGCCACCTATGACACATTTCATCATCATCCTCTCCCCATCCCCAAGAACAAGTGTTCATAGGTACCAATGGCTAAGTATTACTATGTGGATAATAATGTTGCATGTTTTCTCTGATTTCAAAAATGTAGAAACAATGCAGACTCTTGATAAAGGAGAGGTAAGACACTTGTTAAAGTATCAGGAATGGAGTGTCTTGTTTCCATTTTTTATTTTTCACTTAAAAATATAAAAAGAGAAGTCTGAATTAAACCAGGGATGGTAATATTCACTTTAGGTGCTATTTCTGAGGAGGCAGTTGTCTATTAGCATGATGCTGAGGAGGATTCTGAGGCTGGGTGTTTAGGGGAAAGCGTAGTGTGATAGAGAAGCGATGTTTGCTATGAGAGCAGGAAGATGAAGGCACACAAGTAGCCTATTTGCTGAGCCTAAGCAAAGTCACTCTATCTTTTATAATTCCAATAAAAGAATCATTCTCATTTACAACATTTAATAGCAATTGAAAAACAAAGGTGACGTGAAAAGAATTTACCAAAAACGCTATTTAGAAAAGCCAATTAAATATTTCTTAGAAAATGTCATAGATTAAATGTGTTAATGAATGAGTCAAAGGGGGTTAAGCATTCTAAATAGTTTCACATTACTTTGGAAATCAGTATTTCTGTGATTTAATTGGCTGCATGTAAAATAAGAATGGCATTTGTTATTTGCAAGTCTTTGGCCCACACTGCTTTACTTTAAAAGGTTGCCAAAATTTACTGGTATAATTTTGCCAATCTAATAAAGAATTAAAATCCTTCCCAAAATAACCTGAATGCAAATGGAACAATGGATTTGCTTGGCAGAGATCTTTCTTAAAAATAAATTCGGTTGTGGGTGGAGCAAGATGGCCGAATAGGAACAGCTCCAGTCTCCAACTCCTAGAGTGAAGGACACAGAAGACCGGTGATTTCTGCATTTTGAACTGAGGTACTGGGGTCATCTCACTAGTGAGTGCCGGACAATCGGTGCTGGTCAGCTGTTGCAGCCCGACCAGCGAGAGCTGAAGCAGGGCGAGGCATCGCCTCACCTGGGAAGCGCAAGGGGAAGGGAACTTTTCCCAACCAGGGAACTGAGACACACAACACCTGGAAAATCGGGTAACTCCCACCCCAATACTGCGCTATAGGCTAACGGGCACAACAGGAGAATATACCCCACGCCTGGCCGGGAGGGTCCCATGCCCCCGGAGCCTCCCTCCTTGCTAACACAGCAGTCTGCGGCAATCTAACCGCAAGGCAGCAGTGAGGCTAGGGGAGGGGCGCCCACCATTGCTGAGGCTTAAGTACGTAAACAAAGCCACTGGGAAGCTCCAACTGGGTGGAGCTCACAGCAGCTCAAGGAAACCTGCCTGTCTCTGTAGACTCCGCCTCTGGAGACAGGGCTCAGCTAAAAAATAACAGGGGAAGCAGCAGAGACCTGTGCAGGCGAAACGACTCTGTCTGACAATTATAATATGCTACATATCCCCACACACTGTCAGAATTATATTTTTAACACATTTCTCTTGAATTACAGTGAGTGTAGAAACTACATAAAAAGCATTTTTGCTTTTAGTAAAGTTTGCATACTACATTGTCTATTATATTGCACTGTTCTGTTCTTACTGCCCCCTTTTTCCTCAAAAGATATAACACCTCAATGTTCTTTATAAAGGACTATTTCAGTTCTTTAGTACTGAGAGATCAGAAAACACACATTCATAACAGGCAAATGGGAAAAACTACTAGAATAAACAATCTAAGGAACAAATACGGATTAGAATACAAATATATTTTAAACGCTAAACTTGGATGATGAAAGACATAAAAATACAAGATACTGCTTAAACTGTATCAGCACTCTACTAACAAAACACTCTCACCAAGAACAATGAATCATGGGTTGCAGTGAGACCGCACTTTCATAGTGCCAGTATATGAAAGCCACTGCAGGCACGTGCAAATCAGTAAAACCTCCAGGCAAATAATTTAGAAACATATGTCAAAAATTTTAAAATATTCTTGTTTGGAGTAGTTTCAGAAAACACTGGAGTCAATACTGTCCAGCCAAAGCTATGTAACTAAACTGCTATTTTAGAGCATGGATTTCTTAATGTAATAATAGAATTTCTTATGAACAATTAACAAATTGGAGAAAGTGCTTAGAAAGTGAACATGTTTAGGTTGTTTATACAAATGGACCAAATATATTAATTTCAAATTAAAGTTTTTAACCCTTAAAATTTTATTAATAATTAACAGACTTTTGTATTTTAGAGCAATTTTAGCTTTACAGGAAAAATGAACAGAAGAGTTCCTATATATCCTTCCTATGAGAACACACAAATTATCCTGTGGTAAACGTTTACATTATTGGTACATTCTGACAAGTAATGTATCAATATTGACATGTTACTGTTCAGTTTCCATTGAAGTTACTTGTGTTCTGCAGTTCTATGTGTTTTGATAAACTCAGTGTTATTCATCCATCACTACAATGTTATACAGAATAGCTTTACCACTAGAAAAATTCTGTATCTCACCTATTCATTCCTTCCTTCTTCCCTCCCCAGAACCCTGGCAACTACTGATGTTTTACTGTCTCTAGACTTTTTGTCACTTACAGAACATCACATCATTGGAATCATATAGTACATAGCCCTTCCAGTCTGGTCTTTCACTTGGCAATAGAATTTAATGTTCTTCCATGTCTTCCTAGGTTTTAAGAAGATCATTATTTTAATACTGAATAATATTCCAAATGAATATACCACAGTTTATCCATTCACCTACTGAAGGACATGTTGCTTGCTTCCAAGTTCAGGCAATTATGATAAAATGGCTGTAAACATTTGTATGCAGGTTTTGTGTGGATGTTGTTTTCAACTCATTTGGGTAAATACCCAGGTGTGATTACTGGATGGTTTGTTCTACATATAGCTTTGCAACTGCCAGTTATTAAAGTTGATGCCACATTTAGCTTTCCACTAGCAATGAATGAAGATTGTACTATACTAACCGCACTTGGGTCAGCGTTTAGTATTTTAGCAATGCCAGATGCAGTGGCGTCTCATTGTTTTAGTTTGCAATTCCACTGGGTGGAGCTCACAGCAGCTCAAGGAAACCTGCCTGTCTCTGTAGACTCCACCTCTGGGGACAGGGCACAGCTAAAAAAAATAACAGAAGCAGCAGAGGCCTGTGCAGATGCAAAGACTCTGTCTGACAGCTTTGAAGAGAGCAGTGGATCTCCCAACACGGAGGTTGAGATCTGAGAAGGGACAGACTGCCTGCTCAAGTGGGTCCCTGACCCCTGAGTAGCCTAACTGGGAGACATCCCCACTAGGGCAGTCTGACACCCCACACCTCACAGGGTGGAGTACACCCCTGAGAGGAAGCTTCAAAGTAAGAATCAGACAGGTACACTCGCTGTTCAGCAATATTCTATCTTCTGCAACCTCTGCTGCTGATACCCAGGCAAACAGGGTCTGGAGTGGACCTCAAGCAATCTCCAACAGACCTATAGCTGAGGGTCCTGACTGTCAGAAGGAAAACTATCAAACAGGAAGGACACCTATACCAAAACCCCATCAGTACGTCACCATCATCAAAGACCAGAGACAGATAAAACCACAAAGATGGGGAAAAAGCAGGGCAGAAAAGCTGGAATTCAAAAATAGAGCGCATCTCCCCTGCAAAGGAGCGCAGCCCATCGCCAGCAACGGATCAAAGCTGGTCAGAGAATGACTTTGACGAGATGAGAGAAGAAGGCTTCAGTCCATCAAACTTCTCAGAGCTAAAGGAGGAATTACGTGCAAGCGCAAAGAAACTAAAAATCTTGAAAAAGAGTGGAAGAATTGACAGCTAGACTAATTAATGCAGAGAAGGTCATAAACGACATGACAGAGATGAAAACCATGACACGAAATACGTGACAAATGCACAAGCTTCAGTAACCGACTCGATCAACTGGAAGAAAGAGTATCAGCGATTGAGGATCAAATGAATGAAATGAAGTGAGAAGAGAAACCAAAAGAAAAAGAAGAAAAGAAATGAACAAAGCCTGCAAAGTATGGGATTATGTAAAAGACCAAATCTACGTCTGATTGGGGTGCCTGAAAGTGAGGGAAAATGGAACCAAGTTGGAAAACACTCTTCAGGATATCATCCAGGAGAACTTCCCCAACCTAGTAGGGCAGGCCAACATTCAAATTCAGGAAATACAGAGAACGCCACAAAGATACTCCTCCAGAAGAGCAACTCCAAGACACATAATTGCCAGATTCACCAAAGTTGAAATGAAGGAAAAATCTTAAGGGCAGCCAGAGAAAGGTCAGGTTACCCACAAAGGAAGCCCATCAGACTAACAGCAGATCTCTCGGCAGAAACTCTACAAGCCAGAAGAGTGGGGCCAATATTCAACGTTCTTAAAGAAAAGAATTTTAAACCCAGAATTTCATATCCAGCCAAACTAAGTTTCATCAGTGAAGGAGAAATAAAATCCTTTACAGATAAGCAAATGCTTAGAGATTTTGTCACCACCAGGCCTGCCTTACAAGAGACCCTGAAGGAAGCCCTAAACATGGAAAGGAACAACGGTACCAGCCATTGCAAAAACATGCCAAAATGTAAAGACCATCGAGGCTAGAAGAAACTGCATCAACTAACGAGCAAAATAACCAGTTAATATCATAATGGCAGGATCAAGTTCACACATAACAATATTAACCTTAAATGTTAATGGACTAAATGCTCCAATTAAAAGACACAGACTGGCAAACTGGATAAAGCGTCAAGACCCATCAGTCTGCTGTATTCAGGAGACCCATCTCACATGCAGAGACATACATAGGCTCAAAATAAAGGGATGGAGGAAGATCTACCAAGCAAATGGAGAACAAAAAAAGCAGGGGTTGCAATCCTAGTCTCTGATAAAATAGACTTTAAACCATCAAAGATCAAAAGAGACAAAGAAGGCCATTACATAATGGTAAAGGGATCAATTCAACAGGAAGAGCTAACTATCCTAAATATATATGCACCCAATACAGGAGCACCCAGATTCATAAAGCAAGTCCTTGAGACTTACAAAGAGACTTAGACTCCCATACAATAATAATGGGAGACTTCAACACTCCACTGTCAACATTAGACAGATCAACGAGACAGAAAGTTAACAAGGATATCCAGGAATTGAACTCATCTCTGCACCAAGCGGACCTAATAGACATCTATAGAACTCTCCACCCCAAATCAACAGAATATACATTCTTCTCAGCACCACATCGCACTTATTCCAAAATTGACCACATAATTGGAAGTAAAGCACTCCTCAGCAAATGTAAAGAACAGAAATTATAACAAACTGTCTCTCAGACCACAGTGCAATCAAACTAGAACTCAGGACTAAGAAACTCAATCAAAACCGCTCAACTACATGGAAACTGAACAACCTGCTCCTGAATGACTACTGGGTACATAACGAAATGAAAGCAGAAATAAAGATGTTCTTTGAAACCAATGAGAACAAAGATACAACATACCAGAATCTCTGGGACACATTTAAAGCAGTGTGTAGAGGAAATTTATAGCACTAAATGCCCACAAGAGAAAGCAGGAAAGATCTAAAATTGACACTCTAACATCACAATTAAAAGAACTAGAGAGGCAAGAGCAAACACATTCAAAAGCTAGCAGAAGGCAAGAAATAACTAAGATCAGAGCAGAACTGAAGGAGATAGAAACACAAAAACCCTCAAAAATCAATGAATCCAGGAGTTGGTTTTGAAAAGATCAACAAAATTGACAGACCGCTAGCAAGACTAATAAAGAAGAAAAGAGAGAGGAATCAAATAGATGCAATAAAAATGATAAAGGGATATCACCACCGACCCCACAGAAATACAAACTACCATCAGAGAATACTATAAACACCTCTACACAAATCAACTAGAAAATCTAGAAGAAATGGATAATTTCCTGGACACTTACACTCTCCCAAGACTAAACCAGGAAGAAGTTGAATCCCTGAATAGACCAATAGCAGGCTCTGAAATTGAGGCAACAATTAATAGCCTACCACCAAAAAGTCCAGGACCAGATGGATTCACAGCTGAATTCTACCAGAGGTACAAGGAGGAGCTGGTACCATTCCTTCTGAAACTATTCCAATCAATAGAAAAGAGGGAATCCTCCTAACTCATTTTATGAGGCCAACATCATCCTGATACCAAAGCCTGGCAGAGACACAACAAAAAGAGAATTTTAGACCAATATCCCTGATGAACATCGATGCAAAATCCTCAATAAAATACTGGCAAACCGGATTCAGCAGCACATCAAAAGCTTATCCACCATGATCAAGTGGGCTTCATCCCTGGGATGCAAGGCTGGTTCAACATTCGCAAATCAATAAACGTAATCCAGCATATAAACAGAACCAAAGACAAGAACCACATGATTATCTCAATAGATGCAGAAAAGGCTTTTGACAAAATTCAACAGCCCTTCATGCTAAAAACGCTCAATAAATTCGGTATTGATGGAACGTACCTCAAAATAATAAGAGCTATTTATGACAAACCCACAGCTAATATCATACTGAATGGGCAAAACTGGAAAAATTCCTTTGAAAACTGGCACAAGACAGGGATGCCTCTCTCACCACTCCTATTCAACATAGTGTTGGAAGTTCTGGCTAGGGCAATCAGGCAAGAGAAAGAAATCAAGGGTATTCAGTTAGGAAAAGAAGAAGTCAAATTGTCCCTGTTTGCAGATGACATGATTGTATATTTAGAAAACCCCATCGTCTCAGCCCAAAATCTCCTTAAGCTGATAAGCAACTTTAGCAAAGTCTCAGGATACAAAATTAATGTGCAAAAATCACAAGCATTCTTATACACCAGTAACAGACAAGCAGAGAGCCAAATCAGGAATGAACTTCCATTCACAATTGCTTCAAAGAGAATAAAATACCTAGGAATCCAACTTACAAGGGATGTAAAGGACCTCTTCAAGGAGAACTACAAACCACTGCTCAGTGAAATCAAAGAGGACACAAACAAATGGAAGAACATACCATGCTCATGGATAGGAAGAATCAATATCGTGAAAATGGCCATACTGTCCAAGGTTATTTATAGATTCAATGCCATCCCCATCAAGCTACCAATGAGTTTCTTCACAGAATTGGAAAAACGGCTTTAAAGTTCATAGGGAACCAAAAAAGAGCCCACATTGCCAAGACAATCCTAAGTCAAAAGGACAAAGCTGGGCGTCACGCTACCTGACTTCAAACTATACTACAAGGCTACAGTAACCAAAACAGCATGGTACTGGTACCAAAACAGAGATATAGACCAATGGAACAGAACAGAGTCCTCAGAAATAATACCACACATCTACAGCCATCTGATCTTTGACAAACCTGAGAGAAACAAGAAATGGGGAAAGGATTCCTATTTAATAAATGGTGCTGGGAAAATTGGCTAGCCATAAGTAGAAAGCTGAAACTGGATCCTTTCCTTACTCCTTATACGAAGATTAATTCAAGATGGATTAGAGACTTAAATGTTAGACCTAATACCATAAAAACCCTAGAAGAAAATCTAGGTAGTACCATTCAGGACATAGGCATGGGCAAGGACTTCATGTCTAAAACACCAAAAGCAACGGCAGCAAAAGCCAAAATTGACAAATGGGATCTCATTAAACTAAAGAGCTTCTGCACAGCAAAAGAAACTACCATCAGAGTGAACAGGCAACCTACAGAATGGGAGAAAATTTTGCAATCTACTCATCTGACAAAGGGCTAATATCCAGAATCTACAAAGAACTCAAACAAATATACAAGAAAACAAACAACCCCATCAAAAGTGGGCAAAGGATATGAACAGACATTTCTCAAAAGAAGACATTCATACAGCCAACAGACACATGAAAAATGCTCATCATCACCGCCATCAGAGAAATGCAAATCAAAACCACAATGAGATACCATCTCACACCAGTTAGAATAGCAATCATTAAAAAATCAGGAAACAACAGGTGTTGGAGAGGATGTGGAGACATAGGAACACTTTTACACTGTTGGTGGGATTGTAAACTAGTTCAACCATTATGGAAAACAGTATGGCGATTCCTCAAGGATCTAGAACTAGATGTACCATATGACCCAGCCATCCCACTACTGGGTATATACCCAAAGGATTATAAATTATTCTACTACAAAGACACATGCACACGTATGTTTATTGTGGCACTATTCACAATAGCAAAGACTTGGAATCAACCCAAATGTCCATCTGTGACAGACTGGATTAAGAAAATGTGGCACATATACACCATGGAATACTATGCAGCCATAAAAAGGATGAGTTTGCGTCCTTTGTAGGGACATGGATGCAGCTGGAAACCATCATTCTTAGCAAACTATCACAAGAAGAAAACCAAACACCGCATGTTCTCACTCATAGGTGGGAACTGAACAATGAGATCACTTGGACTCGGAAGGGGAACATCACACACTGGGGCCTATCATGGGGAGGGGGAGGGGAGGGATTGCATTGGGGAGTTATACCTGATATAAATGATGAATTGATGGGTGCTGACGAGTTGATGGGTGCAGCACACCAACATGGCACAAGTATACATATGTAACAAACCTGCACATTATGCACATGTACCCTAGAACTTAAAGTATAATAAAAATAAATAAATAAATAAATAAAAATATGTTCAGGTTAAAAGTATGCTTTATTTAAACTTTAACAGTCAGTGCTTGACAGGATTTCTTTTGTATTATTGTCAAGAGATTTATCTTACTGATGAGTAATCATCACTGTTAAATAGAATTTCCTATTTATGTATTGTTTCTTTAAGGTACATGTAATGTGGCATAAATGTCAAATAAACAAAAGATAGATGGAGTTTCTCCAACCACGCTGTTTATTCCAGAGAAAATAATGTTAAAAGTGGATTCTGTAATAAATCATGGCCTAGTTGTCAGTCTGGAGTAAAACTCCCTTGTAGTTACAGTATATGGCTCTGGGATATTTTTGAGGTATTCAGCACAAATTTGGATGACATTTGAAGAATATTCCATTATTTTAGTTACATAGAAATAATTTAAATTTAAACCCTAAAATAAAAACTAAGCATCTTGATGATCTTCAGAAGTCAAGAAACTAGAATCCCTTCCTGTTTGAAATAATGAAATTTACATCTTAAGAATATTATCACATTAATAACTCTATTCCGCATCATTATGTTCCTATAATCTAGGTATGTATCAAAGCAGCATTGAGTATTTAGATGTTTAGATGCTGTGGACATTAGTGACCACCAGAAACATGACAAAGTTCTGAAAAATCTTGTCATGGCACCGTTAACAGTTTAGAAGAATACAACCTTTGAATAATATTAATGCTGAGGATGACAGTAGCAATTCTTGTTTGGTACTTACTACAAGACAGACACTAGTCAAATAATATAACACATGTTAACTGCTTAAAACATACAACCGCCAACTAGTATTATCCATTATTTAAAAAGGAAAATGGAAATTTAGAGAGATCATATAGCTTACACTGGATCACATGGAGCCAATGATTGGAATGCATGTCTGTGTGAATACAAAGCTGTTATCCACTATAAAATATAGTTCCTTTATGGAAGTCTTTAGTCTAACTTATTAGTAACAAAAGAAAGCAAATTCTCAAAAATGGTAGTAAAACAACAAAAGAGCATTAATGCAATTTAAAATACTAGCACCCTTTAACCTGCTAATTCTAGCATGGAAAGCATCTAAAACAGACACCACGTTCCTTGAGGTCATTTCTAGTTCTCAGAGCACAAAATTCTATTGTTTTATCTGTAAAATAAATAAAATGCCATCTGAATCATATCAATCAAATAGTAACTCTTTATATATTTCTAATGGATAACTGCTGACAAAATATAATATCATATGATTGAAGAAAAAGGTATCTATAAAGTTTAACCTTCAATGGATTTATACAGCTATATTTTAATAGCATCATATCCCATTTCAAATCTTTTGCAGAATAAAGTGGATTGTGTATGCATAAAATAGCATAAAGGTATCCATGTGAAAATGAATGTACGAAGACACACTAACAAAGACTATATATCACAGTTGCTCAGAGAGAAAGCTCAAAAAGTCAATGTGGTAGTACAAATTCACTAATAAAACCAACCACCATTATAGAATGGATATTGTTTTCTGGTATGTGTGTGTGCTTGTGTGTTTGCCTGGTATGTGTTTGTTTGTGTGTGTGTGTGTGTGTGTGTGTGTGTGTATTTGAGATGGGCTCTTGCTTTATTTATATATATATAAATGTTTATATATATATATTTTAAATAATCATTGTGCTAATGAAATTTTTCAAAACAAAACAATATCATTCCAAGACAAATGGCAATGAAAATCTTGAAATAAGTAAAACAAGATGGTTGAGGCAAGAGAATTGCATGAGCCTAGGAGTTCAAGACTGCAGTGAGCTATATAAACTGTACCCAGGCATAGGTGACAGAGTCAGACCCGGCTCTTAAACAACAAAACATAACAAGCCCGAGGTGCTTATGCCACTGCCATAACCATAACCGTTAATACCAAAATACAACTTTCTTAATAATTTTAAAGATAGAAACCAATTGATATTAGGTAAATTAGATATTAAGGCATATAAATATTAAATTACCTATGGCACTTGTATAAAAAACAATTTATATTAATTTTCATTTTAAAATGATGAGAATTAAAACATTAAGTGACCAAGAAAGTGCTTTAAATAATGTGGACTTCCATAATTATAATATGCTACCATATCCCCACACACTGTCTGTGAATTATATTTTTAACACATTTCTCTTGAATTACAGTGAGTGTAGAAACTTCTACATAAAAAGCATTTTCCTTTTTAGTAAAAGTTTACCATACTACATTGTCTATTATATTGCACTGTTCTGTTCATACTGCCCCCTTTTTCCCTCAAAAGATATAAAACACCTCAATGTTCTTTATAAAAAAGGACTATTTTCAGTTCTTTTAGTACTGAGAGATCAGAAAACACACATTCATAACAGGCAAATGGGAAAAACTACTAGAATAAACAATCTGCAAGGGAACAAATACGATTAGAATACAAATATATTTTTAAAACGCTAAACTTGGATGATGAAAGACATAAAAAAATACAAGATACTGCTTCGCCAACTATATCAGCACTCTCTACCCTAACAAAAACACTCTCACCAAGAACAATGAATCATGGCAGGGTTGCAGTGAGACCGGCACTTTCATAGTGCCAGTCTATGAAAGCCACTGCAGGCACGTGCAAATCAGTAAAACCTCCAGGCAAATAATTTAGTAACATATGTCAAAAATTTTAAAAATATTCTTGTTTGGAGTAGTTTCAGAAAACACTGGAGTCCAATACTGTCCAGCCAAAGCTATGTAACTAAACTGCTATTTTAGAGCATGGATTTCTTAATGTAATAATAAGAATTTCTCATAGGAACAATTAACAAAAATTGGAGAAAGTGCTTAGAAAGTGAACATGTTTAGGTTGTTTATACAAATGGACCAAATATATTAATTTCAAATTAAAGTTTTTTTAACCCTTAAAATTTTATTAATAATTAACAGACTTTGTATTTTAGAGCAATTTTAGCTTTACAGGAAAAATGAACAGAAAACAGAGTTCCTATATATCCTTCCCTATGCGAACACACAAATTATCCTGTGGTAAACGTTTTACATTCGTGTGGTACATTCGTGACAAGTAATGTATCAATATTGACATGTTACTGTTAAGCAGTTTCCACATTAAGGTTCGCTCTTTGTGTTCTGCAGTTCTATGTGTTTTGATAAACTCAGTGTTATTCATCCATCACTACAATGTTATACAGAATAGCTTTACCACCCTAAAAAATTCTGTATCTCACCTATTCATTCCTTCCTTCTTCCCTCTCCCCAGAACCCCTGGCAACTACTGATGTTTTACTGTCTCTAGACTTTTGTCACTTACAGAACATCACATCATTGGAATCATATAGTACATAGCCCTTCCAGTCTGGTTTCTTTCACTTAGCAATAGGAATTTAATGTTCTTCCATGTCTTTCCTAGGCTTAAGAAGATCACTTATTTTTAATACTGAATAATATTCCAAATGAATATACCACAGTTTATCCATTCACCTACTGAAGGACATGTTGCTTGCTTCCAAGTTCAGGCAATTATGAATAAAATGGCTGTAAACATTTGTATGCAGGTTTTGTGTGGATGTTGTTTTCAACTCATTTGGGTAAATACCCAGGAGTGTGATTACTGGATGGTTTGTTCTACATATAGCTTTGCAACTGCCAGTTATCTAAAGTTGATGTGCCACATTTAGCTTTCCACTAGCAATGAATGAAGATTGTACTATATACTAACCAGCACTTGGTGCTGTCAGCGTTTAGTATTTTAGCAATGCCAGTACATATGCAGTGGCGTCTCATTGTTTTAGTTTGCAATTCCTTAATGACATATGTTGCTGACTATTATAGGGTCAGAAAAATTATAGCTCCATCCTCTTAGGGTCCTTGCTGGTCTGACAATTTAATTTGACGTGAGATAGATTAACAGGAGAAACGTGTAATGCAAGTTTTCCGTAGCACAAAGACCATCAAAGGAATGAAGATTGAAAGAAATAGAGTCAGTTACCCATATGCTGGGTTGGGCAAAGAAGAGTTTTTAAGAAGCAACTACATCAGGTGGGAAATTATTTTTAACAAGGCCTCTACAAAATTCTCTATATTGAGACATTTTATTGTTGAAGATTAAAGATACTGCATCTTTCTGGTATAGGAAGGCCATGTTTGCATCAAAATTTTATCTTCTGCTTTTAAGAAATAGCAAGGAGGTCAAAGTGATCTTTCTATACCTGCTGTTTTTCAAGGCTTTAAATTAAAGAGTTAATATACCAGAATAACATATTTTAATCCCTTCAATATTTACTTAACACCTATATGTTTTGATGGGTATCTGTTCACATCTTTTGATCATTTCTTTAAACTGGTTTGCTTATTTTCTTAGTTTTAAGAGTTCTTGTACATTTTAGATAAAAGTCCTTTATCAGGGGGGCGGAGCAAGATGGCCAAATAGGAACAGCTCCAGTCTCCAACTCCCAGCGCGAGCGACACAGAAGACCGGAGATTTCTGCATTTTCAACTGAGGTACTGGGGTCATTCCACTAGGGAGTGCCGGACAATCAGTGCTGATCAGCTGCTGCAGCCCGACCAGCAAGAGCTGAAGCACAGCAAGGCATTGCCTCACCTGGGAAGTGCAAGGGGGAACGGAATCCCTGTTCCTAGCCAGGGGAACTGAGACACACAACACCTGGAAAATCGGGTAACTCCCACCCAAATACTGCGCTTTAAGCAAATGGGCACACCAGGAGATTATATCCCACACCTGGCCGGGAGGGTCCCACACCCACGGAGCCTCCCTCATTGCTAGCACAGCAGTCTGCGATCTAACTGCAAGGCAGCAGTGAGGCTGAGGGGAGGGACGCCCACCATTGCTGAGGCTTAAGTAGGTAAACAAAGCAGCTGGGAAGCTCCAACTGGGTGGAGCTCACAGCAGCTCAAGGAAACCTGCCCGTCACTGTGGAATCCACCTCTGGGGATAGGGCAAATCTAAACAAAAACAACAGAAAAAGCAGCAGAAACCTCTGCAGATGCAAACGACTCTGTCGGACAGCTTTGAAGAGAGCAGTGGATCTCCCAACTCGGAGGTTGAGATCTGAGAAGGGGCAGACTGCCTGCTCAAGTGGGTCACTGACCCCTGAGTAGCCTAACTGGGAGATATCCCCCACAAGGGGCAGTCTGACACCCCACACCTCACAGGGTGGAGTACACCCCTGAGAGGAAGCTTCCAAAGTAAGAATCAGACAGGTACACTCGCTGCTCAGCAATATTCTATCTTCTGCAAACTCTGCTGCTGATACCCAGGCAAACAGGGTCTGGAGTGGACCTCAAGCAATATCCAACAGACCTACAGCTGAGGGTCCTGACTGTTAGAAGGAAAACTATCAAACAGGAAGGAAATCTATACCAAAACCCCATCAGTACGTCACCATCATCAAAGACCAGAGACAGATAAAACCACAAAGATGGGGAAAAAGCAGGGCAGAAAAGCTGGAAATTCAAAAAATCAGAGCGCATCTCCCCCTGCAAAGGAGTGCAGCTCATCGCCAGCAACAGAGCAAAGCTGGTCAGAGAATGACTTTGACGAGATGAGAGAAGGCTTCAGTCCATTAAACTTCTCAGAGCTAAAGGAGGAATTACGTATCCAGTGCAAAGAAACTAAATATCTTGAAAAAAGAGTGGAAGAATTGACAGCTAGAATAATTAATGCAGAAAAGGTCATAAACGAAATGACAGAGATGAAAACCATGACACGAGAAATACGTGACAAATGCACAAGCTTCAGTAACCGACTCGATCTACTGGAAGAAAGAGTATCAGCGATTGAGGATCAAATGAATGAAATGAAGTGAGAAGAGAAACCAAAAGAAAAAAGAAGAAAAAGAAATGAACAAAGCCTGCAAGAAGTATGGGATTATGTAAAAGACCAAATCTACGTCTGATTGGGGTGCCTGAAAGTGAGGGGAAAATGGAACCAAGTTGGAAAACACTCTTCAGGATATCATCCAGGAGAACTTCCCCAACCTAGTAGGGCAGGCCAACATTCAAATTCAGGAAATACAGAGAACGCCACAAAGATACTCCTCCAGAAGAGCAACTCCAAGACACATAATTGCCAGATTCACCAAAGTTGAAATGAAGGAAAAAATCTTAAGGGCAGCCAGAGAGAAAGGTCGGGTTACCCACAAAGGGAAGCCCATCAGACTAACAGCAGACCTCTCGGCAGAAACTCTACAAGCCAGAAGAGAGTGGGGGCCAATATTCAACATTCTTAAAGAAAAGAATTTCAAACCCAGAATTTCATATCCAGACAAACTAAGTTTCATCAGTGAAGGAGAAATAAAATCCTTTACAGATAAGCAAATGCTTAGAGATTTTCTCAGCACCAGGCCTGCCTTACAAGAGACCCTGAAGGAAGCCCTAAACATGGAAAGGAACAACCGGTACCAGCCATTGCAAAAACATGCCAAAATGTAGAGACCATCGAGGCTAGGAAGAAACTGCATCAACTAACGAGCAAAATAACCAGTTAATATCATAATGGCAGGATCAAGTTCACATATAACAATATTAACCTTAAATGTAAATGGACTAAATGCTCCAATTAAAAGACACAGACTGGCAAACTGGATAAACAGTCAAGACCCATCAATCTGCTGTATTCAGGAGACCCATCTCACATGCAGAGACATACATAGGCTCAAAATAAAGGGATGGAGGAAGATCTACCAAGCAAATGGAGAACAAAAAAAGCAGGGATTGCAATACTAGTCTCTGATAAAAGAGACTTTAAACCATCAAAGATCAAAAGAGACAAAGAAGGCCATTACATAATGGTAAAGGGATCAATTCAACAGGAAGAGCTAACTATCCTAAATATATATGCACCCAATACAGGAGCACCCAGATTCATAAAGCAAGTCCTTAGAGACTTACAAAGAGACTTAGACTCCCATACAATAATAATGGGAGACTTCAACACTCCACTGTCAACATTAGACAGATCAACGAGACAGAAAGTTAACAAGGATATCCAAGAATTGAACTCATCTCTGCACCAAGCGGACCTAATAGACATCTATAGAACTCTCCACCCCAAATCAACAGAATATACATTCTTCTCAGCACCACATCGCACTTATTCCAAAATTGACCACATAATTGGAAGTAAAGCACTCCTCAGCAAATGTAAAGAACAGAAATTATAACAAACTGTCTCTCAGACCACAGTGCAATCAAACTAGAACTCAGGACTAAGAAACTCAATCAAAACCGCTCAACTACATGGAAACTGAACAACCTGCTCCTGAATGACTACTGGGTACATAACGAAATGAAGGCAGAAATAAAGATGTTCTTTGAAACCAATGAGAACAAAGATACAACATACCAGAATCTCTGGGACACATTTAAAGCAGTGTGTAGAGGGAAATTTATAGCACTAAATGCCCACAAGAGAAAGCAGGAAAGATCTAAAATTGACACTCTAACATCACAATTAAAAGAACTAGAGAGGCAAGAGCAAACACATTCAAAAGCTAGCAGAAGGCAAGAAATAACTAAGATCAGAGCAGAACTGAAGGAGATAGAGACACAAAAACCCTCCAAAAATCAATGAATCCAGGAGTTGGTTTTTGAAAAGATCAACAAAATTGACAGACCGCTAGCAAGACTAATAAAGAAGAAAAGAGAAGAATCAAATAGATGCAATAAAAATGATAAAGGGATATCACCACCGACCCCACAGAAATACAAACTACCATCAGAGAATACTATAAACACCTCTACGCAAATCAACTAGAAAATTTAGAAGAAATGGATAATTTCCTGGACACTTACACTCTCCCAAGACTAAACCAGGAAGAAGTTGAATCCCTGAATAGACCAATAGCAGCCTCTGAAATTGAGGCAATAATTAATAGCCTACCAACCAAAAAAGTCCAGGACCAGATGGATTCACAGCTGAATTCTACCAGAGGTACAAGGAGGAGCTGGTACCATTCCTTCTGAAACTATTCAATCAATAGAAAAGAGAATCCTCCTAACTCATTTTATGAGGCCAACATCATCCTGATACCAAAGCCTGGCAGAGACACAACAAAAAGAGAATTTTAGACCAATATCCTGATGAACATCGATGCAAAATCCTCAATAAAATACTGGCAAACTGATTCAGCAGCACATCAAAAACTTATCCACCTGATCAAGTGGGCTTCATCCCTGGGATGCAAGGCTGGTTCAACATTCGCAAATCAATAAACATAATCCAGCATATAAACAGAACCAAAGACAAGAACCACATGATTATCTCAATAGATGCAGAAAAGGCTTTTGACAAAATTCAACAGCCCTTCATGCTAAAAAAACGCTCAATAAATTCGGTATTGATGGGAACGTACCTCAAAATAATAAGAGCTATTTATGACAAACCCACAGCAATATCATACTGAATGGGCAAAACTGGAAAAATTCCTTTGAAAACTGGCACAAGACAGGGATGCCTCTCTCACCACTCCTATTCAACATAGTGTTGGAAGTTCTGGCTAGGGCAATCAGGCAAGAGAAAGAAATCAAGGGTATTCAGTTAGGAAGAAGAAGTCAAATTGTCCCTGTTTGCAGATGACATGATTGTATATTTAGAAAACCCCATCGTCTCAGCCCAAAATCTCCTTAAGCTGATAAGCAACTTCAGCAAAGTCTCAGGATACAAAATTAATGTGCAAAAATCACAAGCATTCTTATACACCAGTAACAGACAAGCAGAGAGCCAAATCAGGAATGAACTTCCATTCACAATTGCTTCAAAGAGAATAAAATACCTAGGAATCCAACTTACAAGGGATGTAAAGGACCTCTTCAAGGAGAACTACAAACCACTGCTCAGTGAAATCAAAGAGGACACAAACAAATGGAAGAACATACCATGCTCATGGATAGGAAGAATCAATATCGTGAAAATGGCCATACTGTCCATGGTTATTTATAGATTCAATGCCATCCCCATCAAGCTACCAATGAGTTTCTTGAAAAAAGTGGAAGAATTGACAGCTAGAATAATTAATGCAGAGAAGGTCATAAACGAATGACAGAGATGAAAACCATGACACGAGAAATACGTGACAAATGCACAAGCTTCAGTAACCGACTCGATCTACTAGAAGAAAGAGTATCAGCGATTGAGGATCAAATGAATGAAATGAAGTGAGAAGAGAAACCAAAAAAAAGAAGAAAAGAAATGAACAAAGCCTGCAAGAAGTATGGGATTATGTAAAAGACCAAATCTACGTCTGATTGGGGTGCCTGAAAGTGAGGGGAAAATGGAACCAAGTTGGAAAACACTCTTCAGGATATCATCCAGGAGAACTTCCCAACCTAGTAGGGCAGGCCAACATTCAAATTCAGGAAATACAGAGAATGCCACAAAGATACTCCTCCAGAAGAGCAACTCCAAGACACATAATTGCCAGATTCACCAAAGTTGAAATGAAGGAAAAAATCTTAAGGGCAGCCAGAGAGAAAGGTCGGGTTACCCACAAAGGGAAGCCCATCAGACTAACAGCAGATCTCTCGGCAGAAACTCTACAAGCCAGAAGAGAGTGGGGGCCAATATTCAAGGTTCTTGAAGAAAAGAATTTTAAACCCAGAATTTCATATCCAGACAAACTAAGTTTCATAAGTGAAGGAGAAATAAAATCCTTTACAGATAAGCAAATGCTTAGAGATTTTCTCACCACCAGGCCTGCCTTACAAGAGACCCTGAAGGAAGCCCTAAACATGGAAAGGAACAACCGGTACCAGCCATTGCAAAAACATGCCAAAATGTAAAGACCATCGAGGCTAAGAAGAAACTGCATCAACTAACGAGCAAAATAACCAGTTAATATCATAATGGCAGGATCAAGTTCACACATAACAATATTAACATTAAATGTAAATGGACTAAATGCTCCAATTAAAAGACACAGACTGGCAAACTGGATAAAGAGTCAAGACCCATCAGTCTGCTGTATTCAGGAAACCCATCTCACATGCAGAGACATACATAGGCTCAAAATAAAGGGATGGAGGAAGATCTACCAAGCAAATGGAGAACAAAAAAAAGCAGGGGTTGCAATCCTAGTCTCTGATAAAATAGACTTTAAACCATCAAAGATCAAAAGAGACAAAGAAGGCCATTACATAATGGTAAAGGGATCAATTCAACAGGAAGAGCTAACTATCCTAAATATATATGCACCCAATACAGGAGCACCCAGATTCATAAAGCAAGTCCTTAGAGACTTACAAAGAGACTTAGACTCCCATACAATAATAATGGGAGACTTCAACACCACTGTCAACATTAGACAGATCAACGAGACAGAAACTTAACAAGGATATCCAGGAATTGAACTCATTGCTGCACCAAGCGGACCTAATAGACATCTATAGAACTCTCCACCCCAAATCAACAGAATATACATTCTTCTCAGCACCACATCACACTTATTCCAAAATTGACCACATAATTGGAAGTAAAGCACTCCTCAGCAAATGTAAAAGAACAGAAATTATAACAAACTGTCTCTCAGACCACAGTGCAATCAAACTAGAACTCAGGACTAAGAAACTCAATCAAAACCACTCTACTACATGGAAACTGAACAACCTGCTCCTGAATGACTACTGGGTACATAACGAAATGAAAGCAGAAATAAAGATGTTCTTTGAAACCAATGAGAACAAAGATACAACATACCAGAATATCTGGGACACATTTAAAGCAGTGTGGAGGGGGAAATTTATAGCACTAAAGGCCCACAAGAGAAAGCAGGAAAGATCTAAAATTGACACTCTAACATCACAATTAAAAGAACTAGAGAGGCAAGAGCAAACACATTCAAAAGCTAGCAGAAGGCAAGAAATAACTAAGATCAGAGCAGAACTGAAGGAGAAGAGACACAAAAACCCTCCAAAAATCAATGAATCCAGGAGTTGGTTTTGAAAAGATCAACAAAATTGACAGACCACTAGCAAGACTAATAAAGAAGAAAAGAGAGAGGAATCAAATAGATGCAATAAAAATGATAAAGGGATATCACCACCGACCCCACAGAAATACAAACTACCATCAGAGAATACTATAAACACCTCTACACAAATCAACTAGAAAATCTAGAAGAAATGGATAATTTCCTGGACACTTACACTCTTCCAAGACTAAACCAGGAAG
>DAKLCV010002252.1:0-28028 GCA_030247045.1 Colobus guereza | reverse complement strand
GTTGATTACTTGGCTCCCTCATTTTGTCCATTCAGTTGTCTTTCTCTGTTTATGCCAGTCCATGATTGCCTGGATAACTGTAGGTTTTATCTATCATCCACCTATCTGTCTGTAATATATCCTAATCCTATTATTTATTTACTTTTTAAGACAGGTTATTGCTTTGTCACTCAGGCTGGAGTGCAGTGGTGCGATCTTGGCTCATTGCAGCCTTGAACCTCCCATGCTTAAGTGATCCTCCCTCCTTAACCTCCCAAGTAGCTGGGACTACAGGTGTGCACCACCATACCCCACTAATTTTTGTATTTTCTGTAGAGGTAGGGTTTTGCCATATTGCCTGGACTTCTCTCAAACTCCTGGTCTCAAGTGATCTGCCTGCCTCAGCCTCCCAAAGTGCTATGATTATAGGCAGGAGCCTCTGTGCCCGGGCAACCCTGTTTCTTTCCTTTTCTTTTATTTGGATTAAATTGCAGGTTAGTTACATGTGAACCTTTGACATTGAGGCTTGTGGTCACTGACCGCATCACCCAAGCAGTGAGCAAAGTGCCAGTCAGGTGGTTCTTCCGCCCGCACCCCTTTCTGCCTCCTTTTTCATCTGATAGTCCCCAGTGTCTATTGTCTGCATCTTTATGTTCGAATGTATTCACTGTTTAGCTCCCACTCATAGTGAGAACATGCAGTGTTTGGTTTTCTGTTCTTGCCTTGGTTTGCTAAACATAATAACCCCCAGGTCTATCCATGCTGCTTAGGACAGGATTGTGTGTTCTTATGGCTGCATAGTATTTTGTGGTGTGTATGTACCTTTGCAGATGACATTATCCTATATCTATAAAATTCCATCACCTCAGCCCAAAAGTTTTTAAGCTACAAGCAACTTCAGCAAAGTCTCAAGATACAAAATCAGTGCAAAAATCTCAAGCATTCTTATACACCAACAATAGACAAGAAGAGAGCCAAATCACAAATGAATTCCCATTTACAATTGCTACAAAGAGTATAAAATACCTAGGAATACAGCTAACAAGGCAAGTGAAGGATCTCTTCAAGGAGAACTACCAACCACTACTCAAGGAAACAAGAGAGGACACAAACAAACCCAAATACATTCCGTGTTCATGGGTAAGAAGAATCAATATGATGAAAATGGCCATACTTCCCAAAGTAATTCATAGATTCAATGCTATTCCCATAAACTACCATGGACATTTTTTACAAAATTAGAAAAAACCACTTCAAAATTCGTATGGAATGAAAAAAGAGCCCATATACCCAGGGCAATCCTAAGCAAAAATAACAAAGCTGGAGGCATCATACTACCTGACTTCAAACCATATTACAATGCTACAGTAACCCAAACGGCATGGTAGTGGAACAAAACAGACACATAGACCAATGGAATGGAATAGAGATATCAGAAAAAGACAGCACATCTACAACCATTTTATTTTGGATGAAAACAAGCAATGAGGAAAGCATTTACTATTTAATAATAAGTGGTGCTGGAAAAACTAGCTAGACATATGCAGAAAACTGAAACTGGACCCCTTCCTTATACCTTACAGAGAAATGAACTGAAAATGGATTAAAGATTTAAATGTAAAACCCAAAATTATAAAAGTCCAACCCCATATAAAAGTGGGCAAAAACTGGGTGCAGTAGCTCATGCCTGTAATCCCAGAAGTTTGGGAAGGTGAGGTGGGCAGATAACTTGAGGCCAGGAGTTCAAGATCAACCTGGCCAACATGGTGAAACTCAGTCTCTACTAAAAATACAATAAATTAGCCGGATGTGGTGGTGGGTGCCTGTAATCCCAACTACTCAGGAGGCTGAGACAGAAGAATTGCCTGAATCTGGGAGGCAGAGGTTGCAGTGACCCGAGATTGTGTCACTGAACTCCACCCTGGGTGACACAGCGAGACTCTGTCTTTCTGAAAATAAAAATATTTTAAAAAGTGAGCAAAGGATATGAACAGACACTTCTCAAAAGAAGACATTTATGCAGCCAACAAACATGTGAAAAAAAAAAAAGCCCAACGTTACTGATCACTAGAGAAATACAAATCAAAACCACAGTGAGATGCCATCTCATGCCAGTCAGAATGGCGATTATGAAAATGTTAAGCAACAACAGATGCTGGTGAGACTGTGGGGAACAGGAACACTTTTACACTGTTGGAGCGAATGTAAATTCAACCACTGTGGAAAACAGTGTGGTGATTTTTCAAAGACCTAGAATCAGAAATATCATTTGACCCAGCAATGCCATTACTGGGTATATACCAAAAGGAATATAAATTATTGTATTATAAAGATACTTGCATGCATATGTTCATTGCCACACTATTCACAATAGCAAAGACATAGAATTAACCCAAATGCCCATCAGTGACAGATTGGATACAGAAAATGTGATACATATACACCACGGAATACTATGCAGCCATAAAAAGGAATGAGATCATGTCCATTGCAGGGACATGGATGAAGCTGGAAACCATTATTCTCAGCAAACTAATGCAGGAACAGAAAACCAAATACACATGTTCTCACTTAAAACCAAATACAGATGAACAACGAGAAAACATAGACACAGGAGAGGAACAACATACACTGGAGCCTGTCTGGGGTGAGTGGGGAGGGAGTGCATCAGAATAAATAGCTAACGCATGTGGGGCTGAATACCTAGGGTACGGGTTGATAGGTACAGCAAACCACCATAACACACACTTACCTCTGTAACAAACCTGCACGTCCTGCACATGTATCCTGGAAGTTAAAATGAAATAAAATAAAATTTTTAAAAACTTTATTTTTTCTAAGTCCTGTTTGCAATTTTCAGCGTGAACTTTCTAGTAGACATTTATCATATATAGAATTATATAGTTGATTTTTGAACAACTATGGTTCTGCCATTCTTTAAAATGCAAATTCTTTATGAGTGTGTGTGTGTATATGTATACGTGTGTGTATATATATTTGAGTGGGTATATATATGTGTGTGTATATATGTGTACATGTATGTGTGTGTGTGTGTGCATATATATATATATATAATGCCCTTGGTCTTCTGTTTGAGTAGGCTGAGAAGGAGGAGGGGAAGGAGTGGTTGTTCTTGCAATCTCAGAGGTAGCTAGGTGGAAGAGAATCTGTACAAATGAACACATGAAGTTCTCATTTGTAAGTGTGAGTTAAATAATTGTACACCTGGACATAGAAGTGGAATGACAGACACTAGAGATCTGGAAGAGTGAGAGGGTGGAGGGGCAAATAATAAACAATGGTTCAGATATTCGGATTCCTTGGTCCCAAATGGTGTACAATTATTTCCCTTTAATTTGTGTCCATTTACCAGCAAGTTTGAGAGGAGAGAGCCAAGCTCAGAAAGGCATTCATCCCTAAAATCAGATGCGCATGACAATGGGAAGAAGTACCCTCTCCCTTTCTCAGAACAAATCCAAGCTTCCTTTATATCCCTTACCCACAGGAAAGTTATCTTCCAAAATGTATTTCTTGGAGGCAAAACGTTTTATATTTTATGAAAAAACTTGTAACTTGGTAAAACTTAGAAATTAATGTTGGAAAAAGAGCAGGGCACTCTCTTTGGGACATAATCTTTTTTTTTTTTTTGAGACGGAGTCTCGCTCTGTCGCCCAGGCTGGAGTGCAGTGGCCGGATCTCAGCTCACTGCAAGCCCCGCCTCCCGGGTTTACGCCATTCTCCTGCCTCAGCCTCCTGAGTGGCTGGGACTACAGGCGCCCGCCACCGCCTGGCTAGTTTTTTGTATTTTTAGTAGAGACGGGTTTCACCATGTTAGCCAGGATGGTCTCGATCTCCTGACCTCGTGATCGCCCGTCTCGGCCTCCCAAAGTGCTGGGATTACAGGCTTGAGCCACCGCGCCCGGCCGGGACATAATCTTTGAGACACTTCAGCAGCATATACCGCTTGTAATTGGTCCTGAGAAAATCCAGACAGCATAAACTTGAGAATGTTCATGAGGAATAGCAAAGTATACATTTACTCACATATTTAACATTAAAGTTTATCAAGGGTAGAAATTCAAAAATCTGTTTTACTATGAATGTTCACATGAAAGTACAGACATTCACCTAAATTTTCCTGAAATTATTTAAAATTAATTTGTCATTGGTAACAGAAACTTCCAAACATCTCCATTTCACAAGTCTCATTATCCATATTTTCTCTAAAATATTCAGAAGTAGAAAACAAAATATAGATTAAAATAGCTCATATTTTTCAAATTTAAAATAATTGCTCAATAACTAGGAAGAAAGGTTTACACAAATTGGAAATTCTGTATGTATATAGAAATTAATAAGATGAGAAAATTTTGGCAAATAATAGGGGCTTCAATAAGTTCATGCAAAATAACAATTATGAAAAAGCTATGCATGAACTTTTAGCTTTTGCATCAAAACACACATATACTAGTTTATTTTAACTTTTTTCTTTTTAAGACAGGGTTTCACCCTCACCGAGGTTGCAGTGCAGTGGAGCAATCTTGGCTCAAAGTAACCTCTGCTTCCAAGGCTAAAGTGATTCTCCTGCCTTAGCCTTCCAAGTAGCTGAGACCTTGCCCAGCTAATTTTTGTGTTTTTGTAGAGGCTAATTTTTGTATTTTCTGTCAAGGCAGGGTTTTGCCTTGTTGCCCAACCTCCCAAAGTGCAGGGATTACAGGCGTGAGCCACCATGCCTGGCCCTGTTTTAACATATCTGAACAGGATTTAAAACATCAGTCTGAAAAAGCCACATGAATTCTGCCAAACCTGAAACAAGAACAAACATCAAATTTATGGTGAAGCTGGGGTACCAAAAACAGTGAAATAAATTATTCTTTATGAAAAGTCTATGGGAAAACTAACCTGAAGGATCAGTCATTTACAAACGGATACGTTATTCTAAGAAGAGATAAGACAATGTTGAAGATGAAGCCCACAGAGGAGGGGCATCCGTTCCAATTGTTGAGAGAAAAAAATTGTTTCTATGCCCTAATTGAGTAGGACTGACAATTAACAAGCGATATTATAGCCAACACCACAGATATCCCAATTGGTTCACCTTACACAATACTGACTATAACGTGAAAGTTGAGAAACTTTACATTTGATGAGTCCCGAATACCCTTGTGCCTAGATCAGCTGTGGACAAAAGCAGAGCTATTAGTGACTATTTTGAACAAGCAGAATCATGATCCTGAAGCATTATTTTGAAGAATTATAACAGGGAGTGAAACTGGCTTTATCAATAGGATCCTGAAGGCAAAGCACAATTAAAGCAATGACTACCAAGAGGTAGAAGTGGCCCAGTCAAAGCAAAAGGAAACTTCTCAAAAGCAAAAGCCAGGAGGTTTTGGGGATGCTCAAGGCATTTTGCTTGTTGACGTTCTGTAGGATCAAAGCACCATAATATCTGCTTAGTAGGAGAGTTCTTAGAGAAAATTAGCAAATACTTTTGCAGAAAAGTGCCCTGTAAAACTTCACTAGAGTCCCTCTGCACCACAACAACACTTCTGTTCCTTCCTCTCGTCAAACACTGGTAATTTTGCAAGAGTTTTCATGGGAAATTATTAGGAATCAACATTACAGTCCTGATTTGGTTTCTTCTGACCTTATTTTTTCTAATCTTAAAATAACTGTAAAGGGCACCCATTTTTCTCTAGTTAATAGTAGAAGACTGCATTGACATGGCTAAATTCTCATGACCCTCAGTTCTTTAGCAATGGACTGAATGCTTGGGATAATCCCTTAATACAGTGTCTTGACCTCAGTAGAGATTCTATTGAGAAATAAAGTTGATATTTATATTTTTATTTTTAATTCCATTTTTCACTGACATTTTTGAATCTCTTCATAATTCACATTTGTCTCAAAGGTATTTAAATTTAGAAATCATATCAAGTAAAGTTGGTGCCACGATGGCCGAATAGAAACAGTTCCAGCCTCCAGCTGCCAGCATGAGCAACACAGAAGATGGGTGATTTCTGTATCCAGCTGAGGTACCGGATTCATCTCACTGGGGCATGTTGGACAGTTGGTGCAGGAGGGTGCAGCCCAATGAGTGAGAGTTGAAGTAGGGCAAGGCATCGCCTCACCCAGGAAGTGCAAGGGAAGGAATTCCTTTTCCTAGCCAAGGGAAACCGTGACACACAACACCTGGAAAATTGGGTCACTCCACCCAATACTGTGCTTTACCAAGAGTCTTAGCAAATGGCACACCAGGAGATTATATCCCACACCCAGCACGAGGTTCCCAAACCCACAGAGCCTCCCTGATTGCTAGCACAGCAGTCTGAGATCTAACGGCAAAGTGGCAGCAAGGCTGGGGAGGCGTCCGCCATTGCTGAGGCTTAAGTAGGTAAACAAAGCAGCCAGGAAGCTCGAACTGGGTGGAGCCCACTGCAGCTCAAGGAGGCCTGCCTGCCTCTGTAGACTCCACCTCTGGGGACAGGGCATAGCCAAACAAAAGCAGCAGAAACCTCTGCAGATGTAAATGTCCCTGTCTGACAGCTTTGAAGAGAGTGATTCTCCCAGCATGGAGGTTGGGATCTGAGAACTGACAGACTGCCTGCTCAAGTGGGTCCCTGACCCCGAGTAGCCTAACTGGAGAGCCTAACTGGGAGTAGCCTAACTGGAGTGGACCTCAAGCAAACTCCAACAGACCTGCAGCTGAGAGTCCTGACTGTTAGAAGGAAAATTAACAAACAGAAAGGACATACACACCAAAATCTCATCCATACGTCACCATCATCAAAGACCAAAGGTAGATAAAACCACAAATATGGGGAAAAAGCAGTGCAGAAAAGCTCAAAATTCAAAAATCAGATCACCTCTTCCTCCAAAGGAATGCAGCTCCTCGCCAGCAACAGAACAAAGCTGGAAGGAGGACTTTGACAAGTTGAGAGAAGAAGGCTTCAGTTGATCAAACTTCTCAGAGCTAAAGGAGGAACTACGAATCCAGCACAAAGAAACTAAAACCTTGAAAAAGACTTGACAAATGGATAACTAGAATAACCAATGCAGAGAAGTCCATAAACAACCTGATAGAGATGAAAATCATGACACGAGAACTACATGACAAATGTACAAGCTTCAGTAACCAACTCGATCAACTGGAAGAAAGAGTATCAGAGATTGAAGATCACATGAATGAAATGAAGTGAGAAGAGAAGTTTAGAGAAGAAAGAGTAAAAAGAAATGAACAAAGCCTACAAGAAATATGGGATTATGTGAAAAGACCAAATCTACATCTGATTGGTGTACTTGAAAGTGACAGGGAGAGGCCGGGGCAGTGGCTCAAGCCTGTAATCCCAGCACTTTGGGAGGCCGAGACGGGCGGATCACGAGGTCAGGAGATCGAGACCATCCTGGCTAACACAGTGAAACCCGTCTCTACTAAAAATACAAAAACTAGCCGGGCGAGGTGGCAGGCACCTGTAGTCCCAGCTACTCGGGAGGCTGAGGCAGGAGAATGGCGTAAACCCAGGAGGCGGAGCTTGCAGTGAGCTGAGGTCCGCCACTGCACTCCAGACTGGCGAGAGAGCGAGACTCTGTCTCAAAAAAAAAAAAAAAAGAAAGTGACAGGAGAATGGAAACAAGTTGGAAAACACTCTGTAGGATATCATCCAGGAGAACTTCCCCAACCTAGCAAGGCAGGCCAACGTTCAAATTCAGGAAATACAGAGGACGCTACAAAGATACTCCTCAAGAAGAGCAACTTCAAAGCACATAATTGTCAGATTCACCAGAGTTGAAATGAAGGAAAAATGTTAAGGGCAGCTAGAGAGAAAGGTCACGTTACCCACAAAGGGAAACTCATCAGACTAACATCAGATCTCTTGGCAGAAACTCTACAAGCCAGAAGAGTGGGGCCAATATTCAACATTCTTAAAGAATTTTCAAACCAGAATTTCATATTCAGCCAACTAAGTTTCATAAGTGAAGGAGAACTAAAATCCTTTACAGACAAGCAAATGCTGAGAGATTCTGTCACCACCAGGCCTGCCCTACAAGAGTTCCTGAAGGAAGTACTAAATATAGAAAGGAACAACCAGTACTAGCCATTGCAAAACATGCCAAAATGTAAAGACCATCGATGCTAGGAAAAACTGCATCAAAAACGAGCAAAATAACCAGCTAACATCATAATGACAGGATCAAGTTCACACATAACAATATTAACCTTAAATGTAAGTAGGTTAAATGCTCCAATTAAAAGTCACAGACTGGAAATTGGATAAAGAATCAAGAAGAGTTAACTATCTAAATATATATGCACCTGAATACAGGAGCATCCAGATTCATAAAGACAAGTCCTAGAGACTTACAAAGAGACCAGACTCCCATACAATAATAGTGGGAGAATTTAACACCCCACTGTCAACATTGGACAGATCAACGACAGACAGAAAGTTAACAAGGATATCCAGGAATTGAACTCAACTCTGCTCCAAGCGGACCCAATAGACATCTACAGAACTCTTAACCCCAAATCAACCGAATATACATTTTCTCAGCACCACATTGCACTTATTCCAAAATTGACCACATAGTTGGAAGTAAACCACCCCTCAGCAAGTGTAAAAGAACAGAAATTATAACAGACAGTCTCTCAGACAACAGTGCAATCAAACTAGAACTCAGGATTAAGAAAATCAATCAAAACCACTCAACTACATGGAAACTGAACAACTAGCTCTTGAATGACTACTGGGTACATAACGAAATGAAGGCAGAAATAAAGATGTTCTTTGAGGCCGGGCGCGGTGGCTCAAGCCTGTAATCCCAGCACTTTGGGAGGCCGAGGCGGCGGATCACGAGGTCAGGAGATCGAGACCATCCTGGCTAACCCGGTGAAACCCCGTCTCTACTAAAAATACAAAAAAATAGCCAGGCGAGGTGGCGGGCGCCTGTAGTCCCAGCTACTCTGGAGGCTGAGGCAGGAGAATGGCGTAAACCCGGGAGGCAGAGCTTGCAGTGAGCTGAGATCCGCCACTGCACTCCAGCCAGGAGACAGAGCGAGACTCCGTCTCAAAAAAAAAAAAGAAATAAAGATGTTATTTGAAACCAATGAGAAAGAAGATACAACATACCAGAATCTCTGGGACACATTTAAAGCAGTGTGTAGAGGGAAATTTGTAGCACTATATTCTCACAAAAGAAGGCAGGAAAGATCTAAAATTGACACCCTAACATCACAATTAAAAGAATTAGAGAAACAAGAGCAAACACATTCAAAAGCCAACAGAAGGCAAGAAATAACTAAGATCAGAGCAGAACTGAAGGAGAGACACAAAACCCTTCAAGATATCAAGAATCCAGAAGCCGGTTTTTGAAAGATCAACAAAATTAATGGACCACTAGCAAGACTAATAAAGAAGAAAACAGAGAAGAATCAAATAGATGCAATAAAAAATGATAAAGGGGATATCACCACCGACCCCACAGAAATACAAACTATCATCAGAAAATACTATAAACACCTCTATGCAAATAAACTAGAAAACTTAGAAGAAATGGATAAATTCCTGGACACATACACTCTCCCAAGACTAAACCAGGAAGAAGTTGAATCCCTGAAGAGACCAATAGCAGGCTCTGAAATTTAAGCAATAATTAACAGCCTACTAACTTAAAAAGTCCAGGACCAGACAGACTCACATCTGAATTCTACCAGAGGTACAAAGAGGAGCTGGTATTATTCCTTCTGAAACTATTCCAATCAGTAGAAAAACAGGGAATCCTCCCTAACTCATTTTATGAGGCCAACATCATCCTGATACCAAAACCTGGCAGAGACACACCAAAACAAGAGAATTTTAGACCAATATCCCTGATGAACATCCATGCAAAAATCCTCAATAAAATACTGGCAAACCGAATCCAGCAGCATCGAAAATCTTACCCACCATGATCAAGTGGGCTTCATCCCTGGGATGCAAGGCTGGTTCAACATATGCAAATCAATAAACGTAATCCAGCATATAAACAGAATCAAAGACAAAAACCACATGATTATCTCAATAGATGCAGAAAAGGCCTTTGACAAAATTCAGCAACCCTTCATGCTAAAAACTCTCAATAAATTCAGTATTGATGGAACGTATCTCAAAATAATAAGAGCTATTTATGACAAACCCACAGCCAGTATCATACTGAATGGACAAAACTGGAAGCATTCCGCTTAAAACTGGCACAAGACAGGGATGCTCTCATCACTCCTATTCAACATAGTGTTGGAAGTTCTGGCCATGGCAATCAGGCAAGAGAAAGAAATAAAGGGTATTCGATTAGGAAAGAGGAAGTCAAATTGTCCCTGTTTGCAGATGACATGACTGTCTATTGAGAAAACCCCATTGTCTCAGCCCAAAATCTCCTCAAACTGATAAGCAACTTTAGCAAAGTCTCAGGATACAAAATTAATGTGCAAAAATCACAAGCATTCCTACACACTAATAACAGACAAACAGAGAGCCAAATCATGAATGAACTCCCATTCACAATTGCTTCAAAGAGAATAAAATACCTCGGAATCCAACCTACAAAGGATGTGAAGGACTTCTTCAAAGAGAACTACAAACCGCTGATCAATGAAATAAAGGAGGACACAAACAAATGGAAGAACATTCCATGCTCATGAACAGGAAGAATCAATATCGTGAAAATGGCCATACTGCCCAAGGTCATTTATAGATTCAATGCCATCCCCATTAAGCTACCAATGACTTTCTTCACAGAATTGGAAAAAACTCCTTTAAAGTTCATATGGAACCAAAAAAGAGCCCGCATTGCCAAGACAATCCTGAGTCAAAAGAACAAAGCTGGAGGCATCACGCTACCTGACTTCAAACTATACTGCAAAGCTACAGTAACCAAAACAGCATGGTACCGGTACAAAAACAGAACTCTAGACCAATGGAACAGAACAGAGCCCTCAGAAATAATACCACACATCTACAACCATCTAATCTTTGACAAACCTGACAAAAACAAGAAATGGGGAAAGCATTCCCTATTTAATAAATGCTGCTGGGAAACCTGGCTAGCCATAAATATAAAGCTGAAACTGGATCCCTTCCTTACTCCTTACACAAAAATTAATTCAAGATGTATTAGAGACTTAAATGTTAGACCTAAAACCATAAAATCCCTAGAAGAAAACCTAGGCGATACCACTCAGGACATAGGCATCGGCAAGGACTTCATGTCTAAAACACCAAAAGCAATGGCAACAAAAGCCAAAATTGACAAATGGGATATGATTAAACTAAAGAGCTTCTGCACAGTAAAAAGAAACTACCATCAGAGAGAACAGGCAATCTAGAGAATGGGAGAAAATTTTGGCAATCTACTCATCTGACAAAGGGCTAATATCCAGAACCTACAAAGAACTCAAACAAATTTATAAGAAAAACAAACAACCCCATCAAAAGTGGGCAAAGAATGAGAACAGACACTTCTCAAAAGAAGACATTTATGCAACCAACAGACACATGAAAAATGCTCATCATCACTGGCCATCAGAGAAATGCATCATCACTGGCCATCAGAGAAATGCAAATCAAAAAACCACAATAAGATACCATCTCACACCAGTTAGAATGGCAGTCATTAAAAATCAGGAAACAACAGGTGCTGGAGAGGATGTAGAGAAATAGGAACACTTTTACACTGTTAGAGGGATTGTAAACTAGTTCAACCACTGTGGAAGACAGTGTGGCGATTCCTCAAGGATGTAGACCTAGAAATATCACTTGACCCAGCCATCCTATTACTGGGTATATCCCCAAAGGATTATAAATCATGCTGCTATAAAGACACATACACACGTATGTTTACTGTAGCACTATTCACAATAGCAAAGACTTGGAACCAACCCAAATGTCCATCAATGACAGACTAGATTAAGAAAATGTGGCACAAATACACCATGGAATACTATGCAGCCATAAAAAAGGATGAGTTCGCGTCATTGGTAGGGACATGGATGCAGCTGGAAACCATCATTCTCAGCAAACTATCACAAGAACAGAAAACCAAACACTGCATGTTCTCACTCATAGGTGGTAACTGAACAATGAGATCACTTGGACACAGTAAGGGCAACATCACACACTGGGGCCTGATGTGGGGTGGGGGGAGGGACAGCATTAGGAGATATACCTAATGTAAATGATGAGTTAATGGGTACAGCACACCAACATGGCACATGTATACATATGTAACAAATCTACACGTTGTGCACATGTACCCTAGAATATAAAGTATAATTTAAAAAATCATATCAAGTGTGAAATACAGAAAATTATATAGAGGGAGAACAGAATCTATAAATATGCATGTTTGTGTACATACATCCATATACATACATATGTGTGTGCATGCAGTAATTTTATTCTCCTAAAGCAATGCCTCTGCCTTCCACCCTCACTGTACATGTCCTAGTCCTGTGATGTCCCTGGAACTGAGCACCTGATTTCCTTCTCTGCCTCCCACATGAACAGGGAATAGAAATGGAAGCTACACTCTGTGGTTACTGTTGTGAAAATCCATGTTCCCCACAGGCTAGTTTGGCATCTTACATTCCAGTTCCCATTGTGAAAAAAAAAAAAGCAAGCAACAAACAAAAACTACAAAAGAAAAAATGAAGTATTTGAAAGTCTAGAGCCACAGAGGTTCCGGATTCACCCACCACCCACAGTGACCTCCGCCACCCTCCAGACCTGAGGGCAGTTGTGCCTGAATAGCCTGCCTCTTCACCATCCATGAAAAGAGGTGACCTTAAATTTCAATAGATTTTACTCTGTTCAAAAGGAACCAGGTCAACATTCAAAGTCAGTGGTCTGACAACTCTAAGCTTTGGCCGGAAAGTATTGGAAACATTTAACGTGCAGTGGATGAAGCAGCCTGGCCCCACTGCACACAACACACTGGTGGGGACTCAAAAGAGGTTACTCAAGATCTGCTGAGTGGAAGTGAGGACAGACCCAGAAACACGGGGGTAGGAGAGTCAAACCAGGAAGGCTCAGGCCCTGACCTCCTAGGCCCCTCCAGAACTTGCAGTTTTTCTGACCCAGAAGTGGATTTCACTGATGGAAAAGAAGTTCAGTATTTCTGGTCCAGCCCAGTAAGCTGCTCCCGTCCGCCCAGCGTTCCACACCCCTGCAGACGTCACAATCCCTACTCCCGCTAACCTGACAAGAGAGCTATGCATTGCCTGGAGAGTCCTTGGCCTGCAACCCCGCTGATGGGGTCCAGGATCTGTGTCCGTTTCTGGTTAAAATTGCTCTAAGGCTGGTCGCTGTCTTGGCCTTCCCTGCTTCCTCTCTGTTCACTTCTCCTCCTCAGCCCATATGAAGCTTTTACTCAGGAGATGGATTATCGCCTCTTGGAACATCAAGGATCCCACCAGGACACCGCACTGTCTCCTGACCCTGGGATTCTGCAGACCTCAGTCTTCTCCTGAGGTCCCCTCACTCCCTACCTCATTTTTCCATCCTTCTTGGGTCTGGGTCTGCTACACCTCAGATTAACTCTTCACAGTCACATACAGAGGCAGCCCCTTCATCCTTGGGCTCTGACCACAGTTCACCTGCTGCAGGACACTCAGTGGCTTTCAGTAGTTCATCCAGACATCCAGTTGGAAGTGGGATTTCCTGGAAGGAAAGCAGGACCCCAGAATTACACTGAATTCTAACACAAGAGCCCAGATTCCCCTTCTGCATGGGACATTAAGCTGCAAACACTACATAGGCACTTAATGCTCAGCTGCCCTTTAACATCTGGTCCAGTTGTGTCCCCTCCTTGGAATATGTCAGAAAATATATTTCCACCTAGAGTTGTTTAAACGCATCATCCTATGTGATTCCAGACCATCAGGGGTGCAATGGGTCCTCACCAGAACTTCCACTCTGCTTGGAAGACTTAGAAAATCCTGAGGCTGCTCAGAGGATCAGATTCCCATTTCTGTGTTTCAGAAAACTTCAGTCTTCCTCGGACAAGTGAGGAGACAAAAATGTCTAGTCTCTGGCACATCTTTTGCAAGCAATGGTGGCTCCCAGGAATCAAAACTATCAACGAATTTTTTTGAGACTCTGGTCAAAGAAGAGTCATTCTGCAATTTCAGGTAGGATGGAGTGGTTCTGTGGCTCCTGAGGTGATTTTGAAAAGATCTTGACTCTCACAAGGACCATGGAGGACATTTCTGGCATTTCCAGACCAGGAGGAGTGACTGATGGACCTCAGTGTGACTAGGAAAACTTTTGTTGGACAGCTTTGCTTTGGCTTTCAGGCCTTCACACAGGTTGCTTAGATCATGGAAGTGCTTCTGCATTTCCGCATAGGCTCAGGATGCCTTCTCAAGTCGTCCCTGCAATTACGAGACAGTTTCTGTCTCCAGAGGTCACTTAGAATAACACAAGAGGCTTCACCTTCAAAGGGACACCAGACAATAGAGCCACAGTTCAGCCAAGATTACCTGTGTTTACATACCCGTAAAGTAACACTCCTAGTTACCTCTATTAACTTGGACATCTTTCATGAATAGAGAAACTCTAGTGATTGTCATATAACAGCTGCCACAAAATAAACCAATAAAAATAAATCATAAATGAAAAATAATTATTAATTATGGTCATGAATGCAATGACCTAAATAGTAAGAAATTTAATACTGGTGACAATATGAACATAAGGATACAAAAATCAATGTGGAGATTCTCCTAAATATATGAAAAGTTCACAAATTGGGTCCTCCTTCTGTAATTTGGAGCCAGAGTCAAAGAATTTCACTATGAAATGTGTTCCATGATGGCAAACATGAGAAACAGGAGGTGAAAGGAAAGCAAGCCACACGAGAGCATGGGCTAATAGGACCACTTGTGTGCAAACCTCTCTAGTCAAGGACTACCAGCCAGAGGTGAAGAGAGTTTGGCTTGTGTCTTGCCTACCACTGGGCACACAAAAGCTTTCAGTAGTGCAACCAGATAGCTGGTTTGTCCTGGCTCTCTGCAAAGAAGACATGTATCTGATCCCCACCAGCCTATCAGTCCTGGAACTCAGAATCCTACATGCAGTAAACATGAAGCTCCAACTCCATAGCTGACTTCACTTCCTTACTGTCCTTCTGCCATCTGGTGTTTGAGGTGCTCTCCAGACCTGGACTTCTTGGCTCCCCACCTTTACCAAGTGAAGTCAGGATGTATCATTCTCAGTGTTCTCCTGCCAGTCCAAGGTGAAACTCACCAATACAGGCATACCCTGGATGGACTTCCTTGGAATATTTAGAAAACAATGAGCTTGCTGGGGTGGTGTGAGCTCTAGGAGGAGAGTTACAGTCTCCATGGAAATCTGAGAGGACTTAGAATATTCCCAGAGGCCTAAGCAGTCCAATCTGCCCTGGAATCATCAGGAATGATATACTTGGTTTTCCTGAGGCTCCAAACATTTTCTAAATAAACTCAGAGGTTACAGAACCATTTTTCTCTGGGAACTGAAGTGGAATTATTTGCCTTCTGCCAGCATCTCACTTTTTTATTTTCTAAGTTAGCTTTTGAGCCCAGAAGTAGATATTCCTTGTATGTGATTTACACAGCGAGCTTCCTAGAATGTCCATGCTCTGGATACTTTCTGCATTTACTAAGGTATTGACAAAATGCTGCAGTTCTACTGAAAATCTATGAGATGACCATTTGAGCACCTGAGCAACTTTAGAATGTGTCTTCTATGGAAGCCCTGGAGCCTCATTTCTGGTATTTCATCCATTGCTGGTACTGAGTTCCCAGGGTGAAACCCTCCATCCGACATTGTCAGCAATTCCAGTATGGAGATGGCACTTATGTGATGGGGCTCAAGATCAGATAGTAGAAGACCAGCCAGGAGTTGAAGTCTCAGTAGGCTTGGGGCTTAATGTTCAATGCGCACCAGACTTCTAAGACTCAGGAAGCGGGTGTGGATCTGTTTGCTCAGTGCTTCTCGTCTACAGCCTGGACCAGCCATTTCTTGGGGTGAACTACTGAAAGCTTTTCTATGACCTGTGTCAGGCAGAACTCTGGCCAGACCCTTTTCCATAGTCCATTTGTAATGTACATCCACGTGGCACAGGAATCTCCACTTTTGCCCAAGCCCTCATGTGGATCAGAAGTATTCTCCTACTGCCACTCTTCTTTGCCATCACAGAAAATATTTCAAGATGCAGCCCCAAGCCTCTCCTGTAATCAATAACATGAGGGCTCATATAGGAACAATGTCACAGGCTTACAGGAATATGTTCTTAAATATCTGCTTTTTATTATTCTCTTCATTAAAATGACATTTATATTATCACCATTATGACTGTTATTAATGTTATTATTATATGGGTACAGTTCTTTATCATGGATATATTTGTGGTAGTTATTATGCAATGTTGAATAATTTTTTGTGTTCTGAAAACTGTTGAATTTGCTGAAGATGATTAAAAGACAACCTTAAAACATACATACCACAGCAACCTCAAGACCCCTACTGTACTACCTGGTGTCCTGTAGAAGAATGGGCTTCCTGAGTTATTCTTTTACTTTTGGCAAGTATCTATTCATACAAGCATAGAAGACTCATGAAGTGCACCCTGATCTTGCTATGGGCTCAGAAAGAATTCATACATATGCTCTATGTGCTAGCAACTCTGTGTGAGCCTGTGAGCCCTAGAATGCACTTTCTTTCACCAACTAGTCCACCTAAAAGTTTTCTAAGTCAAATTCCTCCATGCTTGGATAGGTCATGAGTTGCTTTCTGTAACCCACCTAAGATGAAGGGATACTGCTAAACCAGGTTTGAAAACTTTTACCTGGAGTGGCAGGAAAGGGACTACCTGTTCACCAGAAGACTCATTTTCTGAGATGAGTCTTTCTGAGAAGACTCATGCAACATTTTCTTTTCTTCTTCTTTTCTTTTTTGCGATAGAGTCTCGCACTGTTGCCCAGGCTAGAGTCCAGTGGCACAATCTTGGCTCACTGCAACCTCCGACTCCCAGGATCAAGCCATTCTCCCGCCTCAGCCTCCTGAGTAGCTTGGTTACAGGTGCATGCCACCACCCCACCTAATTTTTGTATTTTTAGTAGAGACCGGGTTTCAGGCTGATCTCAAACTCCTGACCTCAAGATCTACCTGCCTCGGCCTCCCAAAGTGCTGGTATTACAGACATGAGCCACCGTGCCCAGCCTCTGCAACATTTTTTTTTTTTTTGAGACGAGTCTCGCTCTGTCGCCCAGGCTGGAGTGCAGTGGCCAGATCTCAGCTCACTGCAAGCTCCACCTCCCAGGGTTCACGCCATTCTCCTGCCTCAGCCTCCTGAGTAGCTGGACTACAGGCACCCGCCACCTCACCCCGGCTAGTTTTTCTGTGTTTTAGTAGAGACGGGTTTCACCGGTTAGCTGGTCTCGATCTCCTGACCTCGTGATCCGCCTGCCTCGGCCTCCCAAAGTGCTGGGATTACAGGCATTGAGCCACCGTGCCCAGCCTCTGCAACATTTTCTAAGTCAGTACAGTAGTTCTTTGAACCACCTTTTCAGTCAAAGAACTCATGAAAAGTCCTCCAAGAACTTGTGACCTTCTGAAATTGTCTCAATCTCTACAGGTGTCCAGAGTCATCCAGAGCTGTATTGCAAACCACTGACTGGGTTCCACCACTATCAAAGCAAATGCAAAATATGCCATGCCCACCAAAAAAAATCCAGAAGCCATGGTATTTAGCTCTTTCTATCTTTCTTGCCTCCTGCAGGTGGGAGAGTACTGAGTATGATGCCCTCCTACAGACCCTGGAGGACATGCCAGTGCCTATAGGTACCAGTAGAGAGGCCATGAAAGAGCAGATGACAGCCAGGTGGCTGGGAATGACATTGTACTGGGGTTTATTGCTTGTCATGAACTCTGCCACTGGGCAGCATATATGGGTCTGGACTTGTGCCTTCTCTGGATCCCTGCCCCATCAGCCAGCTATCTTATCTCCTGAAAGCTGGTAGGTGTTGGTCAGCATGGTGTTGCAGGACCAGTGTTATATTAACATTCCCTCTTAGGCTGAAACACCACAAGTTAACACAGGACTCCCCAGGTATGCACATGCCAATCTCCAGATTGTTTTTCTTCTCATTCTAGATATTCATCCTTGCTTTCTGGGACTTGAAATAACCCTACACTGCCAAATATTTATGCCTATTATCCACTTAGGGAAAACTTGTATGTCCCACGTCCATAGGGTTAGTATTATTATCAGTATTATAACCACCAGTACCAGTATCATGATGATCATCATTCCTGTTAACATTCATCAATATTTTTATTACTACCATTGTTAATATGGATTTTTCATTATTGTACAGCAAGGAATACAGTTTATCCATTCACAAATGGTGTTCAGTTACTAAAGATGACTACAAGGCATGCTCTGCAGACATATACACACACAGCTGTCCTGGAGACCCAGCTTTGCCACCAATTGCTCTTTCATAAGATGAGCTCCCTCAATACCCACCAGTTTTTCAGGACTCGACCTGAGCTGGTTGGGCTAGACCTGGAAGAGTTTCCTATTCTCAGCTGTACCCGGAAAAATTTTAAAGACTCCTCAGAGGCCCAGTAATAGCTTTTGGCAGCTTCCAAGACCAGGGAGGGTTTCTTGGCCATTCAGAGCCATTCAAATATTCTAAGTAAACTCAAGGAACCAGAAACCCCACTTGCAGTCATGAAATACCAGTGAATGGCCTCTGTGAGTCTCTTCAAGTTTTTCAAAGATAACTGCCTGGAAAGGCTGGCCAGGAAGTCACCCAAGCCCATCCCTCTGCAGGATGTTCTGTCAGCCAGGGACCCAGTGAATTGCCATTGAACAGAAGGGAGGAACAGAGACAGCATGCCTGAGCTTCTGGAAATTGTCTCAATCTCTACAGGTGTCCAGAGTCATCCAGAGCTGTATTGCAAACCACTGACTGGGTTCCACCACTATCAAAGCAAATGCAAAATATGCCATGCCCACCAAAAAAAATCCAGAAGCCATGGTATTTAGCTCTTTCTATCTTTCTTGCCTCCTACAGGTGGGAGAGTACTGAGTATGATGCCCTCCTACAGACCCTGGAGGACATGCCAGTGCCTATAGGTACCAGTAGAGAGGCCATGAAAGAGCAGATGACAGCCAGGTGGCTGGGAATGACATTGTACTGGGGTTTATTGCTTGTCATGAACTCTGCCACTGGGCAGCATATATGGGTCTGGACTTGTGCCTTCTCTGGATCCCTGCCCCATCAGCCAGCTATCTTATCTCCTGAAAGCTGGTAGGTGTTGGTCAGCATGGTGTTGCAGGACCAGTGTTATATTAACATTCCCTCTTAGGCTGAAACACCACAAGTTAACACAGGACTCCCCAGGTATGCACATGCCAATCTCCAGATTGTTTTTCTTCTCATTCTAGATATTCATCCTTGCTTTCTGGGACTTGAAATAACCCTACACTGCCAAATATTTATGCCTATTATCCACTTAGGGAAAACTTGTATGTCCCACGTCCATAGGGTTAGTATTATTATCAGTATTATAACCACCAGTACCAGTATCATGATGATCATCATTCCTGTTAACATTCATCAATATTTTTATTACTACCATTGTTAATATGGATTTTCATTATTGTACAGCAAGGAATACAGTTTATCCATTCACAAATGGTGTTCAGTTACTAAAGATGACTACAAGGCATGCTCTGCAGACATATACACACACAGCTGTCCTGGAGACCCAGCTTTGCCACCAATTGCTCTTTCATAAGATGAGCTCCCTCAATACCCACCAGTTTTTCAGGACTCGACCTGAGCTGGTTGGGCTAGACCTGGAAGAGTTTCCTATTCTCAGCTGTACCCGGAAAAATTTTAAAGACTCCTCAGAGGCCCAGTAATAGCTTTTGGCAGCTTCCAAGACCAGGGAGGGTTTCTTGGCCATTCAGAGCCATTCAAATATTCTAAGTAAACTCAAGGAACCAGAAACCCCACTTGCAGTCATGAAATACCAGTGAATGGCCTCTGTGAGTCTCTTCAAGTTTTTCAAAGATAACTGCCTGGAAAGGCTGGCCAGGAAGTCACCCAAGCCCATCCCTCTGCAGGATGTTCTGTCAGCCAGGGACCCAGTGAATTGCCATTGAACAGAAGGGAGGAACAGAGACAGCATGCCTGAGCTTCTGGAAACATTCTAAGTGCCCTTGTTGGCCCAGAAAAGACTGGTGCTACCATACGAGGCACAGATATGGCAACCTAGCCTCTCTAGGAACCACACAAGGTTTAAAGGCTCCCAGGAAGTCCAGGAAGGGCAAACATGGCCTTTATAGCCATCAGATTTTATTCTAAGTCTACATGGGAGACAGTGCACTTGGCTTCATAAAACACCAGTGGAGGTGCTATCACTTGCCCCAGTATCCGGTCTTTTCCACCTCATCTCAGAGCTGGCAGCCACCATTTCCCAAAGCTGCTGTGCAATGAAAGGGGAATATTCTAGGTGCTCTCCTGTGCCCACGAAATTCTGTGGCTGCACTAAAGGCAAGAGTTGGCCTCCGGAATGCTCTTCAGGAATCTGACAACGCTAGTCAAGATTAAAGAAGTTCAATTCAACGTCACACAAAACCAATCACAAAAAAAAAAAAAATGCATAGTGAGATAAAATGATGAGCACATCTGCTAATAATCATGAATGACAATAACAACAATGATGATCTTAGTGATAATGGCACCAACACTATTAATGGCAATAACAATAAACCTGAGGTAATGGGTGTTAGGGTCTCGATTCACCGATGTGAAGGATGGCGCCAATTTCTGGCCTTACAGAAATAAAGGAAAAGTAAACACCTGAAGGAGGAGGAGGTGAACACGGATAGAGCTCCTGCCGGCCTCTGGGCGCTCCTTGGTGGAAGGAGGGACTTGGTCCTGAGCCCAGGATCCACCTGCACCAGAACCTGGGAGTCCCAGTCCCTGGATGGGCTCAGTCCCACCCAGGCCAGACGCCCGGAGCCTCGGAGCCCAGGTCCTCCAGCCCTCGCTGCTGCCGCTCCTCGTGGAGCCCGGGCCCCCACGCCACCTCAGCCTCAGCGCAGCTCTGCGAGGGCAGCACCAAGGATGCTCCGGGCCCAGCGGGGCACCCGGCCCCAAGGGATACTGACGCCCTGAGGGCGCGGAATAGCGCTGCCTGCAGGGCCCGCCATCTTGGGCCTTGCAAAAGAGCAGCCTCTTCAATGCTCCCCGAAACCTCCCTGAGGCCCCAGCCCCAAAGCCAGGAGCGGCGCCTCCTAACCCTGAGTAAAGAAAACTCAGGTCCTCCGTGGAGACCCGGCTCGCCGCGAGAAGCAGACCGCGCATGTGCCCTGCATGGCCGGAACGATGGGTTTCATTGCCCTCTGCCGGCCGTGAGGTGGCAGCACAGAACGTTTGACCTTTACTGCTTAGCGGCGGACCTGAGTCTGAATCACTGAAATTCAGGTATGGATTATTCAGTACCTTTCTTTTGGAAGATCAAATGGAAATTGAGTACGATATCTTGTGCTTTAATTAAAGAAGATAGGAATAAAGAAACAAATTCAAAAGTCAGTATACAAAAGTCGATTGATTCCTCTATGTGAAGGGAAGAAGAGCTTGAGTAAGAGAAGCATTCTGTGTTATGCTTTAATGCTGGAGATCTGCCACCATGCATTTGTCAAATCCGTAGAATTTCACAGCACAAATAGTACATCTTAATGTGGCTCAGGACTACATATAATGGCAGTCACAGTTTGAGGATAAATTACATATTTAATTAAATAGATTAAACAATAAATAATGTTATGAGCTCTGCCTGGACACAATCCTTGCCTCTCCAACAAGTTTGCCAAGGGCTCGAATTTCTTGCTCGTTATCCTCACACTTGACATAAACCCTGGCTGCAGAGTAAAATCCATCACCTGTGGAGATTTTTAATATAATGAAGTGTCCATTTCAAACATGGAGAAGGCCATTTAGCCTTAGTAAGGCCTATCGTATTAAGATTCTACCTGTTTTGCAAAATTTCAACTCATCGTTCCACTTGTTATTCAGGAAACATGTTCTCTTGAGATTTAGGTTCAGTACTGAGGCTCCTTGATGGACGATACATTTTCCAATTCCGAGGACAAGGCAGAGGAGGCCCCTCTGTGAGAACTTTCATTTTGCTTCTGGAAAAGTACATTGAATCAAATATAGGAAAGGCTTGCATGGTGGCTGACGGGTTCGGCTGTTTTCTCATGCTGGTGTTTTATCTTCTGGACAGAAGTAAAAGGAGCACAGCTGTGTCTGTCTCTGTGTAATAACTCAGGACTTACCTGAATATATTCTGGGGTGCCATGAGATGAACTGCTACCTCCATTTAGAGAGGCTTCAGGGACAAAATTTCAAGAGATTTCTGAGGATAGAAGAGCAGGGCTGCCTTATTCTCTGATCCCAGGTAACTACTCAGAGATAGAGGCAAGTGCTGGGGACACCCAAATGCATATACTAGGTGTCTTTGATTCACCGATGTGAAGGATGGCGCCAATTTCTGGCCTTACAGAAATAAAGGAAAAGTAAACACCTGAAGGAGGAGGAGGTGAACCTGGGCGCTCCTTGGTGGAAGGAGAGGACTTGGTCCTGAGCCTGCGCAGGATCCACCTGCACCAGAACCTGGGAGTCCCAGTCCCTGGATGGGCTCAGTCCCACCCAGGCCAGACGCCCGGAGCCTCGGAGCCCGGTCCTCCAGCCCTCGCTGCTGCCGCTCTCGTGGAGCCCGGCCCCCGCCACGCCACCTCAGCCTCAGCGCAGCTCTGCGAGGGCAGCACCAAGGATGCTCCGGGCCCAGCGGGGCACCCGGCCCCAACGGGATACTGACGCCCTGAGGGCGGGAATAGCGCGGCCTGCGCAGGGCCCGCCATCTTGGGCCTTGCAAAAGAGCAGCCTCTTCAATGCTCCCCGAAACCTCCCTGAGGCCCCAGCCCCAAAGCCAGGAGCGGCGCCTCCTAACCCTGGGTAAAGAAAACTCAGGTCCTCCGTGGAGACCCGGCTCGTCATGAGAAGCAGACCGCGCATGTGCCCTGCATGGCCGGAACGATGGGTTTCATTGCCCTCTGCCGGCCGTGAGGTGGCAGCACAGAACGTTTGACCTTTACTGCTTAGCGGCGGACCTGAGTCTGAATCACTGAAATTCAGGTATGGATTATTCAGTACCTTTCTTTTGGAAGATCAAATGGAAATTGAGTACGATATCTTGTGCTTTAATTAAAGAAGATAGGAATAAAGAAACAAATTCAAAAGTCAGTATACAAAAGTCGATTGATTCCTCTATGTGAAGGGAAGAAGAGCTTGAATAAGAGAAGCATTCTGTGTTATGCTTTAATGCTGGAGATCTGCCACCATGCATTTGTCAAATCGTAGAATTTCACAGCACAAATAGTACATCTTAATGTGGCTCAGGACTACATATAATGGCAGTCACAGTTTGAGGATAAATTACATATTTAATTAAATAGATTAAACAATAAATAATGTTATGAGCTATGCCTGGACACAATCCTTGCCTCTCCAACCAGTTTGCCAAGGGCTTGAATTTCTTGCTCGTTATCCTCATTGACATAAACCCTGGCTGCAGAGTAAAATCCATCACCTGTGGAGATTCTAATATAATGAAGTGTCCATTTCAAACATGGAGAAGGCCATTTAGCCTTAGTAAGGCCTATCGTATTAAGATTCTACCTGTTTTGCAAAATTTCAACTCATCGTCCACTTGTTATTCAGGAAACATGTTCTCTTGAGATTTAGGTTCAGTACTGGGGCTCCTTGATGGACGATACATTTTCCAATTCTGAGGACAAGGCAGAGGAGGCCCCTCTGTGAGAACTTTCATTTTGCTTCTGGAAAAGTACATTGAATCAAATATAGGAAAGGCTTGCATGGTGGCTGAGGTTCGGCTGTTTTCTCATGCTGGTGTTTTATCTTCTGGACAGAGTAAAAGGAGCACAGCTGTGTCTGTCTCTGTGTAATAACTCAGGACTTACCTGAATATATTCTGGGGTGCCATGAGATGAACTGCTACCTCCACTTAGAGAGGCTTCAGGGACAAAATTTCAAGAGATTTCTGAGGATAGAAGAGCAGGGCTGCCTTATTCTCTGATCCCAGGTAACTACTCAGAGATAGAGGCAAGTGCTGGGGACACCCAAATGCATATACTAGGTGTCTTTGATTCAGCCTCCATTTCCTTGCTAAATCTATGCAATGACACACTGAGAAATCTGGCAAGTGGGGCTGAAGATCTCTGATGTGTCAGTTCCAGGGTTGGATGGAAACAACTGGTTTTAGTGGACATTAAAGTCAAGGGAGGTGAGCTGTGAGGAAAGAGCTGTTGAAGACTGGGGAGACTCAGAAGTTGGAGTAGAATCTCGACCCATAAGCCAAGGAGTGCAGATGCAAATCGATTTGTTAGGGCTGCATAAATGAAAGAAGGTGAAAGCAATCAGTATAGGCGTTTTCACATATATTACACTGATATGATCTACCTTTAGTATGAATTTGTGTATGTGGTTTAGGGACAACTGATTACTAAGGATTTTCCACACTGTTTGCTGACGTAGGGTTTCTTTCCACTCTGAGTTAACAAACACTGAGTCATTGTGGAACTGTGAGTGCAATCTTCTCCCAAATCATTACATTCAAAGGGATCCTCCAGAATGAGAGAGTTCTCCTTTAGGGACAAAGATTAAAAGTTCTTAATGATTTACCAACATACATCTATACACTCATTTCACCACCTTTGAATCCTAGACCAACTATTCAGTGGTAGAGCCCAGTTGAAATCTTTCCAATGTTACTTGTGTGAAAGGAAATTACATTTTGGCACCCCAGATTCATTTAACCAAAGGGAAAAATCAAGCTGGGAACAGGGTCACACAAACCTGCCTCCCCTTCTGGTTTCTAAATAATATGGCTACAAGATGAAAAGCTACATGCGTCCCCCATATTTTGCCCACAAGGAAATTCCTCATGAGCTGTTAAAATTACACCATGGCAAGGCAAACTGATAGCTTGTCTTTCCAGGTGCAGTCATCCCCAGTTCACCAGACACAAATGCATATCCGATTGTTTCCCTGCCCCATTTTGCCTATGTTGTCTTATATAAAATGCAGCTTTCCTGCATTATTCCTGTGCCGCATTTGCTTATGTCATCTCATGTAAAAAAAAATCCAGATTCACTGAGCCAGAGAAATGCATGAATGACTATTTTCTTCTATCCACCTTTTTTTTTTTTTTTTTTTTTGAGACAGAGTCTTGCTCTGTCGCCCAGGCTGGAGTGCAGTGGCCGGATCTCAGCTCACTGCAACCTCCGCCTCCCGGGTTCACGCCATTCTCCTGCCTCAGCCTCCGGAGTAGCTGGGACTACAGGCGCCCGCCACCTCGCCTGCTAGTTTTTGTATTTTTAGTAGAGACGGGTTTCACTCTGTTAGCCAGGATGGTCTCGATCTCCTGACCTCGTGATCCGCCCGCCTCGGCCTCCCAAAGTGCTGGGATTACAGGCTTGAGCCACCGCGCCCGGCTCTACCCACCTTTTACATGAAAATTGTGTACCTCAATATCCCACCTTTTCCCCTATAAATTTAGAAAAATCATCTTTGGAGAAAGAGCTACACCTGTCCCCAGGTGCGTGTCCTTAACTCTGGCAAATACATCTCCTAAAATGATTGAGACTTGTCTCATCATTTTTCTCGATTGACACTTGCATTCACATTATCTCCTGCAGAAACAGATATTTTCTCTTTGTAAGATCCCAACTGCAGAGTGATTCCATTAATTGTGATGATATCAATATCTTTCAAAGTCTGAGCATGAGCAATGTATATGCACTGTTCTATTTTAAAGATCTCATGTTATGGTTTAGAACACAGGTCACTTTATTCACTGAATTGAAGTATCAAATTTTTTTGCTTAGAAAGCACGTAATGCCAGCCTAATTACACTCAGGTGACTGTACGTCATTACTAACTTAACCCATTACCAGGTCTTTAACTTCGATGACTGGTGTACACGGCTATAAAACTCACCATTGTCATACAGGTGGATGCATCTTTTCTGATAGGATGCATGGATATCCTGTGTTTTTCTGAAGGCACTTTCCTTGTCTGAAATAATTGAAAAATAAATTGTTACCTTGGTATTATGGTGATAAAATTGTTTGAAAACCCCAAGGCCCATTTACTTTTTTCAAAAATTGACATAGATGTGGCAAATAAGGCCGGCGCGGTGGCTCAAGCCTGTAATCCCAGCACTTTGGGAGGCCGAGACGATGGATCACGAGGTCAGGAGATCGAGACCATCTAACACGGTGAAACCCGTCTCTACTAAAAATACAAAAAACTAGCCGGGTGAGGTGGCGGGCGCCTGTGGTCCCAGCTACTCAGGAGGCTGAGGCGGGAGAATGGCGTGAACCCGGAGGCGGAGGTTGCAGTGAGCTGAGATCCGGCCACTGCACTCCAGCCTGGGCGACAGAGCAAGACTCTGTCTCAAAAAAAAAAAAAAAAAAAAGATGTGGCAAATATGTCAAAGGAAGAAAATACTTCAGTAGAAGAAACAGATTGTACAGCGTCAGCAATTAGAAAAGAGTTTTAAAATTAAAATGTGAAAAGAGTTAAAACGGAAATGAGCTATCATGCAGGTAAACAGAGGATAGTCTTCACAGGGCTATCGGTAAAAGAGTCAGCATGTCACAGTTTAATCCCAACAAGTACATGAATTATCCTTTTCCCGAAAGTAAAAGAAAAGGCAAGAGGACACAAGAGTAGCATCTGACATATGAACAAAATGATAATAACATCTAAGGAATTCTGCTCCAGTAGCTTCACCTACGTTTTAGAAACTACCACTCATTTAATAAAACCGCTAATTAATATTTGATTGATATTATTCATTGACAAAGCACCTCCTCCTATTAGAGCACAGGATCCTGTGGCTTACCCAGATTCTGGCCTTGGAGAAATTCTCTTCCTTCCCGCCAGAGCTCTTTTCCTTGCTCCAGTTGCAAAATTCTATAGGATTTGCTTGTCTGGTAACCTGTAGTGGAAACAGTACTTGTGTTTTGAGTTCACTGTCAATAAATGTGCATTATCACCAACTGTAAGGCAGGCTATCAAGGAAGAATAAAAACAGTGAAGGTCAGCTCAGGCCACAAGACCTAGAACACAGAAAACTCCCCAGGGTTTTTCTCACCCGACGTGAGATTACAAAATGAATCCAAATGAAAGGTCCATCAAGAAAAGGAAATTCAGGCCGGGTGCGGTGGCTCAAGCCTGTAATCCCAGCACTTTGGGAGGCCGAGACGGGCGGATCACGAGGTCAGGAGATCAAGACCATCCTGGCTAACACGGTGAAACCCTGTCTCTACTAAAAACTACAAACAACTAGCCGGGCAAGGTGGCAGGCGCCTGTAGTCCAAGCTACTCGGGAGGCTGAGGCAGGCGCCTGTAGTCCCAGCTACTCAGGAGACTGAGGCAGGCGAATGGCGTGAGCCCGGGAGGCGGAGCTTGCAGTGAGCTGATATCCAGCCAGTGCACTCCAGCCTGGGCGACAGAATGAGACTCTGTCTCAAAAAAAAAAAAAAAAGGAAATTAAAAACAGTCAGGACCTATGAATGCTGAGTCCATGCCTAAGTTCCAAGACACAATGCATAATACACAGTCTTTTCAGAAAGAGATTAATTAAATCTCTGCACAGTATGTTTATTATTATTCTCATGCAGAACATAAAAAAAATTTGATTTACAAATATAATTGGTGTTCTATACAGAAAAGATACTGCTATTGTTTTCACTCATTGGTCTCAGCCTAAGCATACCGACTAAAGCAGAAGAGTTATTTAGAAAATATTTAATTTAATACATTGAAAATATTCATTAAGTTCCCAGGTCTGTTCTGAGAACTGAGACTGAGTACCAAGGAAACCATGAAATCCTTGTCAAGATTACATTCTAATTGAGTGACA
>DAKLCV010002251.1:0-28123 GCA_030247045.1 Colobus guereza | reverse complement strand
AAGCCCTATAAAAGACAGCTGTTTCATCAAATCCCAAACTATATCTTGTTTGCCAGAAAAATAATGATTGGAGGTAGCTGTCAGTCACTTTTATAAACATAAGTCAAAAAATCTAAGATGTAAAGAAATTTTCAGGCCAATAAGAATTAAATAAATGTATTTCAAGAGTTCTAGCATCAGAAATTCAGTTTCATAGATATGTGTCAATCTAAAAGGATACCACATTTAAGTGATGGCTCCATACATTTTATTTATGCTAATATGTAATGTGTTTGCCTCTTTAGTGAAACTGGGTGATGGTGGTTAGGTTGGGTGGCAGAGATGCAGCAATGTGAAAGAAAGCAGTATTTGATACTGCCAGTTATTCATTCTGCTGAATTTTTCCTTAAGCAATGGGATGTTCACACTTGTCATTTGAGTAGATGGTATAAATAAAATGACTTTTCTTCTTTTCCTATGGTAAAGAGAATGAAAAAAAAAAAGAACAAAAAAGGACCACGATAATACTATATCACAATAAGTTTAGAATAAGGACATAGTTATGCTGGCAAGGTGTGGTGGCTAATGCCTGTAATCCCAACACTTTGGGAGGTTTAGGCTGGAATATTGCTTCAGGCCAGAGCACATTCAGGACTATGGTGAAAAGGAATATCTTCAGATAAAAACTGGAAAGAAGCTTTCTGTGAATCTGCTTTTTGCAATGTTTATTCATCTCCCATAGATGAAGTTTTCTTTACATTATGCAGCTTGGAAACTCCCTCGTGGATGGATCCACAAAGGGCTATTTGGGATCACATTCAGGCCTATGGTGAAATAGCAAATATAGTCAGATAAAAACTGGAGAGAAGCTTTCTGAGAAACTGCTTTGTGGTGTGTGCATTCCACTCAGGGAGTTATAACTTTCTTCTCATAAGGCACAGTTTGAACACTGTTCCTGTAAAACCAAAAGAGTGATATTAGAGCACATTGAAGACTATGGCAAAAAGTGAAATGTTGTCCAATAAAAAACAGAAAGAAGCACTCGAAGAAACTGCTCTCTGACATGTCCATTCTTTCACAGGGTTAAAGCTTACTCTACATTTCCCAGTTTGAAAGTCGGTCTTTGAGGGTTCTGCGAAGGGATAGTAAGTGGTGAGGCCTGTGAGGCAAGGAAATGTCTTCCATCAAAATCGGAAGAAGCCTTCGCAACACTTTTGTGATGTTTGTCATCTCATAGAGTTAAATCATTCTTTGGATTGAGCAGTTTGAAATCACTGTTTCTGTGGAATCTGAGAAAGGACATTTGGAAAGCTCTTTAGAATATCCTGAAGAAATAAATAACCTCAGAGAAACCAGAAGGAAGCTTTCTGTGAAACTGCTCTGTGTCATGTGAATTCACTCACACAGTTAAGCTTCTCTTTTCATTGAGCTGTATCATAACACTGTTTGTTTAGTCTGAAGGATATTCAGAGGCTTTGAGGCTTAGTGAGAAAGGAAACGTCTTCAGATAGAAACTGGAGAGAAGCTTTCTGAGGAGCTGCTTTGTGACGTGTGCATTCCACTCACAGAAATATACCTTTCTTCTCCTAGAGGATTCTGGAATCCCTTTTGGAGAAAAAGCTACCAAGAGATATTCTGGAGTATAGGGAGGGCTATGGTGAAAAGGAAATATCCTCAGACAAAAACTGGAAAGAAGATTTCTGTGAAACTGCTTTGTGTTAGATATATTTATTCATCTTGCATAGTTAAAACTTTAATTATATTACAGTTTGGAAACTCCTCATGCACAGATCCGAAGGACATTGAGCACATTCAGGCCTATGGTGAAAGAGGAGATATCTTCAGATAAAACTGGATAGAAGCTTTCTGAGAAACTACTTTGTGATGTATGCATTCCACTCAGGGAGTTATACCTCTTTTCACAAGGCAGTGTTTGAACACTGTTCCTGTGAAACCAAAAGTGATATTTCAGACGCATTGAGGACTATATGAAAGTGAAATATACTGAAATAAAATCGAGGAAGAAGCCTCCAAGAATCTGCTCTCTGATATGTGCATTCACTTCACAGAGTTAATGCCTCTGTTGCCCAGTTTCAAACTCTGTCTTTGAAGAATCTGTGAAGGATATTTAGTGCCCGAGGCTTGTGGTGAGCAGGAAACGTCTTCCGATGAAACCTGCAGAAACGTTCTGAGCAACTGCTTTGCATGTGTATTTGTCATACAGTTAAACCATTCTTTGGATTGAGCAGCTTGAAATCACTGTTTTGTGGAATCTGAGGAAGGACATTTGGGAACAATCCTTAGAATATGGAGAAAGAAATATCCTCAGGTAAAATCCAGAAGGAAGCTTTCTGTGAAACTGCTCTGTGTGTCTTAATTCTCTCGCTCAGTTAAGCCTCTCTTTTGATTGAGCAGTTTTCTAACCCTGTGTATGTTTAGCATGTGATGGATATTGGAGCACACTTGAGACTACGAGTGAAAAGGAAATATGTTCAGACCGAAACTGGAGAAGCTTTCCAAGGAACTGCTTTGTGATGTGCATTCCACTCACAGTGTTATACCTCTTCTCAGCAGGAAACCCTTTTGGAGACAGTACCAAGTGATATTCGGGAGCATGTTGATGCCGATGGTGAAAAGGAAATAGCCTCAGACAAAACTGGAAAGAAGCTTTCTGGAAACTACTTGTGATATGTGTAATCATCTCACATAGATAAAGCTTTCATTATGCAGCTTGGAAACTGTCATGGACGGATCCATGAAGGACCTTGGAGCACATTCTGACTATGGTGAAAAGGAATATCTTCAGATAAAAACTGGAAGAAGCTTTCTGTGAATCTGCTTTTGCTATGTTTATTCATCTCATAGATGAAGCTTTCTTTACATTAGCTTGAAACTCCCTGGATGGATCCGAAGGGATATTTGGGATCACATTGGGGCCTATGGTGAAATAGGAAATATAGTCAGATAAAAACTGGAGAAGCTTTCTGAGAAACTGCTTGGTGATGTGTGCATTCCACTCAGGAGTTATAACTTTCTTCTCATAAGGCACAGTTTGAACACTGTTCTGTAAAACCAAAAATGATATTCAGCACATTGAAGACTATGGCAAAAGTGAAATGTTGTCATAAAAAACAAAGAAGCACTCGAAGAAACTGCTCTCTGACATATCCATTCTTTCACAGGTTAAACCTTACATTTCCCAGTTTGAAAAACTTTGTCTTGAGGGTTCTGAAAGGGAGTAGCAACTGGAGGCCTGTGTGAGGAAGGAAATGTCTTCCATCGAAAATCGGAGAGAAGCTTTCTGCAACAACTTTTGTGTTTTATTCATCTCATAGTTAAATCATTCTTTGGATTGAGCAGTTTGAAATCACTGTTTCTGTGGAATCTGAGAAAGGACATTTGGAAACGCTCTTTAGAATATCCTGAAAAAATAACCTCAGAGAACCAGAAGAAGCTTTCTGTGAAACTGCTCTGTCACGTGAATTCCGCTCACAGTTAAGCTTCTTTTCATTGAGTATCATAACACTGTGTTTTAGCTGTGATGGGATATTCAGCTTTGAGGCTTACAGTGAAAGGAAAATATCTTCAGAGAAACTGGAAGCTTTCTGAGGAACTGCTTTGTGACATGTGCATTCCTCACAGTGTTATACCTTCTTCTCATACAGGATTCAGGAATCCTTTTGGAGAAAGCTACCAGGTGATATTCAGGAGCATGTTGATGCAGATGGAGAAAGGAAAATATCTCAGATAAAACTGGAAAGAAGCTTTCTGGAAACTACACTGCATATGTATAATCATCTCACATAGTTAAAACTTTCTTATATTACGCAGGAAAATGTCATGGATGATCCGAAGGGACCGGAGCACATTCAGAACTATGGTGAGGATATCTTCAGATAAAACTGGAAAGAAGCTTTCTGTGAATCTTTTTGATGTTTATTCATCTCACATAGATGAAGCTTTCTTTACATTGTGGAAACTCTCATGGATGGAAAGTGAAGGATTTTGGGATCACAAGGCCTATGGTGAAAAGGAAATATAGTCAACTGGAGAAGGTTTCTGAGAAACTGTTTGGTAATGTGTGCATTCCACTCAGGTGTTAACTTTGTCATGGCAAATTTAACACTGTTCCTGTGAAACCAGAAGAGTGATATTAGATTGAAGACTATGGCAAAAGTGAAATGTGAAAACAGAAAAGCACTGAAAACTTCTTTGGCATGTCCATTCTTTTCACAGGTTAAAACTTCTCTATATTTCCCAGTTTGAAATCATTCTTTGAGGGTTCTGCGAAGGATATTAATTGGCAACTCAGGTCTGTGTGAAGGAAATATCCTCCAGTAAATCAGAGAGAATCTTTCTGCTCTTTTGTGATGTTTGTTTTCATTTCAGAGTTAAATCATTCTTTGATTGAGAAGTTTGAAATCACTGTTTCTGGGAATCTGAGAAAGGACATTTGAAAGCTCTTTAGAATATCCTGAAAAAAATAACCTCAGTGAAAACAGAAGGAAGCTTTCCAGAAACTGCTGTCACGTGAATTCCATTCACACAGTTAAGCTTCTCTTTTCATTGAGCAGTATCATACCACTGTTTTGGTTTTGTCTGAAGGATATTCGAGTGCTTTGAGGCTTACGGTGAGAAGGAAACTCGAAAGAACTGGAGAAACTTTCTGAGGACCTGCTTTGAGACACATGCTTTCCAGTCACAATTACACCTTTCTTCTCCTAGAAATTCATCCCTTTTGGAGAAAAAGCTAAAGACATTCGGAGTACAACACTATGAAAAAGGAAATATCTCAGAGAAAAAGTGGAGAAGATTTCTATGAATCTGCTTTATTCATCTCTACATAAAACTTTCTTATATTACACAGTTTGGAAACTCCTCATCAGATCCTCAAAGGACATTGAGCACATTCAGGCCAATGGTGAAGAGGATATCTTCAGATAAAAGAGATGCAAGAAACTGCTTTGTGATCATTCACTCAGGAGTTATACTCTTCTCACAGGCACATTGAACACTGTTCCTGTGAAACTGAAAAAGTGATATTTTTGGAGCTCATTGAGGACTATGGCAAATAGTGAATATCCTCAAATAAAATAGAGGAAGAAGCATTCCAAGAATCTGCTCTCTGATATGTGCATTCATTCACAGAGTTAATGTTACTCCATGTTCCCAGTTTCAAAATTCTGTCTTTGAAAATCTGTGAAGGGATAGTTATTGATGCCAGGCTTCTGGTGAAGAAAGCATCTCCAATATAACTGGAGAGAATTCTGAGCAACTGCTTTGTGATGTGTATTCATCTCATAGAGTTAAAACCATTCTTTGAGCAGCTGAAATCACTGTTTTTGGATCTGAGGAAGGACATTTGGACATCCTTAGATTATGGAGAAAGAAATATCTCAGAAGAAAAATCCAGTGAAGCTTTCTGTGAAACTGCTCTGTCATCTTAATTCCTCTCTCTCAGTTAAGCCTCCTTTCATTGAGCAGTTTTCTCTGTGTGTTTAGCTGTGATGGGATATTCAGAGTGAGGCTTACGGTGAAAAGAATATGATCAGATGAAACTGGAGAAGCTTTCAGAACTGCTTTTTCCAGTCACAGTGCTATCTCTTTCATACAGGTCAGAAACCCTTTTGGAGAAACAGGTACCAAGTGATATTGGGGCATGTTGATGCCGATGGTGAAAAGGAAATAGCCTCAGAAAAAACTGGAAAGATTTCTGGAAACTCTCTTGATATCTGATCATCTCACATAGATGAAGCTTTCACATTACACAGCTTGAAACTGTCATGGATGGATCAAGGGACCTCAAAGCACATTCAGGACTATGGTGAAAAGGAATATCTTGATAAAACTGGAAGTTTCTGTGAATCTGCTTTTCTGTTTATTCATCTCACAGAGATGACTTTCTTCATTTGCATCTTGAAACTCCCTCAGATGGTTTTCAAGGATATTTGGGATCTTGAGCCTAGAAATAGAAATAAAGTCAGATAAAACTGGAGAAGGTTTCTGAGAAACTGCTTTGTGACATGTGCATTCCATTCATATTATTATAATCTCATCTCATACAGCGTTAATAGTTTTCAGATGTATTGATAGGAAACATATCTTCTGAATATCCTTTGCAGAATAAACAAAAACTGTTATGATTCTATTCTCTGACAGAAGCAGAAAATGCTCAATGTTGCAACATGAAATTGTAAAAGCTTCATCTATGAAATGAATAAACATGCAAAAAGCAGATTCAGAAAACTTCTTTCCAGTTTTTATCTGAAGATATTTCCTTTTTAACCATAGTCCAGAATGTGCTCGAAGGTCCTGTGGATCCATCCATGACAGTTTCTGCTGCGTAATATAAAAGCTTTATCTATGAGATGATTAAATATCTGAGTAGTTTCAGAAAGCTTCTTTTTTTGTCTGAGGCTTTTCTCATCAATCATGCTCCGAATATCACTTGGTACCTGTTTCTCCAAAGGGTTTCCCTGACGCTGTGAGAAGAGATATCTGTGACTGGAATGCACATGTCACAAAGCAGTTCCAGAAGCTTCTCCAGTTTCAGTCTGAACATATTTCTTTCACCGTTAGCCTCAAAGTGCTAATGAATCATCACATGCTAAACATACACAGGGCTGAAAACTGCTCAATGAAAAGAGCTTATCTGAGTGAGAGGAATTAAGATGACATAGAGCAGTTTCACAGAAAGCTTCCTTCTGGATTTTCTGAGGATATTCTTCTCCATATTCTAAGGATGGTTCCCAAATGTCCTTCCTCAGATTCCACAAAACAGTGATTTCAAGCTGCTCAACAAAGAATGGTTTAACTCTGGACGAATACACACATCAAGCAGTTGCTCAGAACGTTTCTATGCAGGTTTCATCGGAAGATGTTTCCTCGCTCATAAGCCTCAGGCGTCACAAATATCCTTCACAGATTCTTCAAAGACAGAGTTTCAAAACTGGGCAACATAGAGCATTAACACTGTGAAGTGAATGCACATATCAGAAACAGATTTTTGAACTTCTTCCTCGATTTTATTTCAGTATATTTCACTATTGCCATAGTCCTCAATGCGTTCTGAAATATCACTTTTTTTGGTTTCACAGGAACAGTGTTCAAACACTGCCTTGTGAGAAGAAGTATAACTCTGAGTGGAATGCATCATCTGAGTTTCTCAGAAAGCTTCTATCCAGTTTTATCTGAAGATATCTCTCTTTCACTGTAGGCTGAATGTGCTCTCCTTCACAGATCTGACATGATGGAGTTTCCAAACTGCATAATATAGAAAGTTTTAACTATGTGAGATGAATAAATATATCTAACACAAAGCAGTTTGAAATCTTCTTTCCAGTTTTGTCTGAGGATATTTCCTTTTCACCATAGCTATACTCCCAAATATCTCTTGGTAGCTTTCTCCAAAAGATTCGGAATGCTAGGAGAAGAAAGGTATATTTCTGTGAGAATACATCACAAAGCAGTTCCTCAGAAACTCTGTTTCATCTGAAGATGTTTCCTTCTCACATAAACAGCCCTCAGAATATCCTTGAGACTAAAAGGTGTTTGATGCAATGAAAGAAGCTTAACTGTGGAGAGAATTCACAGAGACAGAAAGTTTCTGAAACTTTCTTCTGTTTCTCTCTGATTGTTTCTTTTCAGGATGTTCTAAAGGTTCAAATGTCCTTTCTGAGATTCCACAGAAACAGTGATTTCAAACTGCTATCAAAAAGATTTAAACTATGATGAAAATACAAACATCACAAAGAGTTGCACAGAAAGCTTTCTCATTTTGATGGAAGACATTTCCTTCTCACAGAGGCCTGATGCCACTACTATCCTTTGGAACCCTTAAAGACATTCAAACTGGGATATAATCACAGTGAAAGAGGAATATCTTCAGATAAAACTGGAATAAAGCTTTCTGAGAAACTACTTTGAGATGTATGCATTCCACTCAGAGTTATCACTTTTCTCACAAGGCAGTGTTTGAACACTGTTCTGTGAACCAAAAAAGTGATATTTTGGAATGCATTGAGGACTATGGCAATAGTGAAATATACTGAAATAAAACAGAAGAAGTTTCCAGAATGCTCTCTGATATGCATTCACTTCACAGTTAATGCTTACTCTATATTTAGTTTCAAACTCTGTCTTTGAAGATCTGTGAAGGGATAGTTAGTGAACCCAGGCTTGTGAGCAAGAAACATCCTCAATGAAACTGCACAGAAAGCTTCTGAGCAACTGCTTGTGATGTATCTGTCTCTAGAGTTAAACCATTTTTGATTAGTAGCTGAAATCACTGTTTTGTGGAATCTGAGGAAGGACATTTGGAATGATCCTTAGAATATGAGAAGAAATATCCTCAGTAAAATCAGAAGGAAGCTTTCTGTGAAACTGCTCTGTGTCTTAATTCCTCTCTCAGATAAGCTCTCTTTTCATTGAGCTGTTTTCCTGTGTGTTTAGCATGTGATGGATATTCGAGCACTGAGGCTAATGGTGAAAAAAGGAAAGATGTTCAGACAAATGAGAAGCTTTCGAGGAACTGCTTTGTGACGTGTGCATTCCACTCACAGTGTTATACCTCTTCTCCTACAGCAGAAACCCTTTTGGAGAAACAGGTACCAAATGAAATTCAGGGCTTGTTGATGCTGATGGTGAAAAGAATTATCAGACAAAACTGGAAGAAGTTTCAAAAACTATTCAGATGTGTAATCATCTCACATAGATAAAGCTTTCTTTCATTCCAGTGAAACTGTCATGGACAGATCCAGAAGGATTTTCACATTCTGGAAATGGTGAAAAAAGATATCTTCAGATAAACTGGAGAAGCTTTCTGTGAATCTCTCTGCAGTTTTTCATCACATAGATGAAGCTTCCTTCATTCAAACTTGGAATCTCAGTGGATCCCAGATATATTTGGGATCACTGATGGTGAAATGAAATAATCAGAGAAAAAACTGGAGAAGTTTCTGAAATGCTTTTGATTTGCATTCAGTATTCATTATTGCCATAGTCTCAATGCTGAAATATCACTTTTTGGTTTCACAGGAACAGTGTTCAACACTGCCTTGTGAAAAAATTATAACTCCTGATGGAATGCATACATCACAAAGTAGTTTCTCAAGCTTCTCTCCAGTTTTTATCTGAAGATATCTCCTCTTTCACCTGTAGGATGAATGTGCTCCCAAATGTCTTCAGGATCTGCATGACAGTTTCAAACTGCATATAAAAAAGTTTAACTATGAGAGATAAATATATCACAAAGCAGTTTCACAGAAATCTTCTTTTTTTGTCTGAGATATTTCCTTTTCACCATATGTCTGCTCCCAAATATCTCTTGGTAGCTTTTTCTCCAAAAGGGATTTCAGATCCTCTAGGAGAAGAAGGTATATTTCTGTGAGTGGAATGCACAGTCACAAAGCAGCTTCAAAGCTTCTCTCAGTTTCTATCTGAAGACGTTTCCTTTCTCACTAAGCCTCAAAGCCTGAATATCCCTTCACAGACTAAAAAACAGTGTTATGATACAGCTCAATGAAAGAAAGCAACTGTGGAATTCACGTGACACAGAGCAGTTTACAGAAGCTTCCTTCTGGTTTCTTTCTGAGGTTTTTTCTTTTTCAGGATATTCTGAATTTTCAAATGTCCTTTCTCAGATTCAGAAACAGTGATTTCAAACTGCTCAATCAAAGAATGATTTAACTCTATGAGATGAATACAAACATCACAAAAGAGTTTCAAACTTCTGTCAATTTTCATGGAGACATTTCCTTGCTCACACACTCTGGTTGCACTATCCTTCAGAACTCAAAGGTTTCAAACTGGGAAATGTAAATAAGCAACCCTGTGAAAAGATGACAGAGAGGAGTTTCTTCAGTGCTTCTTTCTGTTTTTTTATTCATTTCACTTGCCATAGTCTTCAATGTGCTGAATATCACTCTTTTGGTTTCAGGAACAGTGTTCAAACTGTGCCTTATGAGAAAAAGTTATAACTCCTGAGTGGAATGCACATCACAGCAGTTTCTCAGAAAGCTTCTCCAGTTTTTATCTGATATTTCTTTCACCATAGGCCCAGAATGTGATCCCAAATATCCCTTGGATCCATCCACAGGAGTTTCAAGCTGTAATATAAAAATCTAGTGAGATGAATAAACATCACAAAGCAGTTCACAAAAGCTTCTTTCCAGTTTTATCTGAGATATTTCCTTTTCACCATAGTCCAAATGTGCTCTGATGTCCTTTGGATCCGTCATGACAGTTTCAAACTGCTTAATGTAAAGAAAGCTTTATCTGTGAGATGATTACACATATCACAGTAGTTTCCTAAAACTTCTTTCAGTTTTCTGAGGCATTCCTTTTTCACCATAGCATCATGTCCCAATATCACTTGGTAGTTTCTCCAAAAAGGGTTTATGCTGTATGAAGGATACTGTGACTGTGGACGTCACAAAGCAGTTCTCGAAAGCTTCTCTCCAGTTTTCTGAACTTATTTCCTTTTTAGCCTCAAAGTCCTCCCTTTCATCAGCTAAACATACACAGGGTGAAAACTGCTCAATGAAAAGAGCTTTCTGAGTGAGAGGAATTAAGACACACAGAGCAGTTTCACAGAAAGCTTTCTGGATTTTACCTGAGGATATTTCTTCTCATATTCTGATGTTCCAAATGTCCTTTCTCAGATTCCACAAAACAGTGATTTCAAGCTGCTCAATCAAGAATGTTTAACTCTATGAGAATACACATTGAAAACAGTTGCTCAGAAAAGTTTCTCTGCAGGTTCATTATGATTTCCTTTTCACCACAAGCCTCTGGATGTCACTAATATCCCTTCACAGATTCTTCAAAGACAGTTTCAAACTGGGCAACATAGGTAAGTTAACTTTGTGAATGAATGCACTAATAGAGCAGATTCTTGGAAGCTTCTTCCTGTTTTATTTCAGTATATTTCACTATTCACCATAGTCTCAATGTGATGAATATCACTTTTTGTTTCACAGGAACAGTGTTCTGCCTTGTGAGAAGAGGTATAATCCTGAGTGGAATGCATACATCAAAAGTTCTCAGAAAGCTTATCCAGTTTTTATCTGAGGATATTTCCTTTTCACCATAGGCCTGAATGTGCTCGAATGTCCCTTCAGGATCACATGAGTTTCAAACTGTGTAATATAAGAAAAGTTTTAACTAGAGATGAATAATATATCTAACACAAAGCAGTTTCAGAAATCTTCTTTCCAGTTTTTGTCTGAGGATATTTCCTTTTTCACCATATCCATTCTATACTCCCAAATACTCTTGGTAGCTTTTCTCAAAGGATTCCAATCCTCTGAGAAGAAAGGTATATTTCTGAGGAATGCACATCACAAAGCAGCTCCTCAAGCTCTCTCCAGTTTCTGAAATTTCCTTCTCACTAAGCCTCAAAAGCTCCATATCCCTTCACAGATTCAAAACAGTGTTATGATACTGCTCAATGAAAAGAAGCTTAACTGTGGAGAATTCACGACACAAGTGTTTCACAGAAAGCTTCCTTCTGGTTCTTTTGAGGTATTTCTTTTCATATTCTAAGGATTCCAAATGTCCTTTCTCAGATTCCACAAACAGTGATTTCAAACTCAATCAAAGAATGATTTAACTCTATGATGAATGAAACATCACAAAATTTGCAGAAAGCTTCTCTCCAATTTTTCATGAAGAAGATTTTTTCCTCACTAGCCTCCGGTTCACTAAATCCTTCAGAACCCTCAAGAAGACTTTCAAACTGGGAAATGTAGTAAGCTTTAACCCAGTGAAAACAATGGCATATCAGAGAGAGCAGTTTCTTCAGTGCTTCTTTCTGTTTTTTCTGAGACATTTCACTTTTTGCCATAGTCTTCAAATGCTCTGAATATCATCTTTTCATTTACAGGAACAGTGTTCAAACTTGCCTGAAGAAGAAGTTATAACTCCTGAGTGGAATGCATCACCAAGCAGTTTCTCAGAAAGCTTTTTGAGTTTTGAGGATATTTCCTTTTTCACCATAGGCATATCCAATGTCTTTGGATCTCAAAAGGATTAATCCTCTATGGAAAGAAAATATATTTCTGATGAAAACATAGAAAGCAGCTCTCAGTTCTCCAGTATCTGAAGATGTTTCCTTTCTCACCATAAGCCTCAAGCTCAGAATATCCTTTTCAGACTAAACACAGTTTATGATACTGCTCAATGAAAAGAGCAACTGTGTGTGATTCATGACACAGAAGTTTCTGATCTTCTGGTTTCTCTGAGGTTATTTCTTTTTATTCTAAAGATATTTCCAAATGTCCTTTCTCAGATTCCAAAGAAAAGTGATTTCAAACTGCTCAATAAAGAATATTTAACCTATGAGATGAATGAAACATCACAAAAGCAGTTCCAGAAAGCTTCTCTCCTTTTCATGGAAGACATTTCCTTTCACCAGGCCTCTGGTTTCAAATATCCCTTCACAGAAACAAGACCGACTTTCAAACTGGAAATGTAGAGTAAACTTAACCTGTGAAAGAATGGACATGTCAGAGCAGTTTCAGTGCTTCTTTCTGTTTTTTTATTGGATATTTCACTTTTCCATAGTCTTCAATGTCCAATATCACTCTTTTGGTTTACAGGAACAGTGTTCAAACTGTGCCTTATGAGAAAAGTTATAACTCTGAGTGGAATACACATCACAAGTTTCTCAGAAAAGCTTCTCTCAGTTTTTATCTGAGATTTGTATTTCACCATAGGCCCAATGATCCCAAATATCCTTCAGATCCATCCAGGAGTTTCAACTGTAATGAAAAAAGCTTCATCTATGAGATGAATAACATAACAAAAGCAGATTCACAGAAATCTTCTTTAGTTTTATCTGAGATATCCTTTTCACCATAGTCTCTATACTCCAATATCTCTTGGTAGCTTTTCTCCAAAAGTTCAATCCTCTGGAGAAGAAAGGTATATCTGTGAGTGGAATGCACACATCACAAACAGTTCTCAGAAAGCTTCTCTCCAGTTTTATCTGAAGATATCCTTTTCACCATAACCTCAAAAGCGAATATATCCAGACTAAACAAAAACAGTTTATGATACTCTGAAAAAGAAGCTTAACTGTGTGAGAGAATTCATGACACAGCAGTTTCTGAAAAGCTTCCTTCAGTTTCTCTGAGGTTATTTTTCAATATTCTAAAGCATTTCAAAATGTCCTTTCTCAGATTCCAAACAGTGATTTCAACTGCTCAATCAAAGAATAATTTCTATGAGATGAATGCAAACATCACAAGCAGTTCCTCAGAAAGCTTCTCCAGTTTCATGGAAGGCTTCTCCTCACAAGCCTCAGTTCCAGAATCCTTTCAGAACACAAAGACAGTTTCAAACTGGGAATGAATAAAGCTATGAAAAATGGACATGTCAGAGCAGTTTCTTCAAGCTTCTTTCTGTTTTTATTCGACATTTCACTTTTATAGTGTTCAATGTGCTCTTATCTCTTGGTTTTTCAGAACAGTGTTCAAACTGTGCTTCAAGAAGAAAGTTATAACTCTGAGTGAATGCACATCACAAGCAGTTTCTCAAGCTTCTCTCAGTTTTTATCTGTATATTTCCTTTCACCATAGGCCCAATGTGATCCCAATATCTTTGGATCCATCCACAGGAGTTTCAAACTGTGTAATGTAAAGCTTCATCTGTGAGATGAATAACATAGCAAAAAGCATTCACAGAAAGCTTCTTTCCAGTTTTTATCTGAAGATATTTCCTTTTTACCATAGTCCTGAATGTGCTAAATCCCTCTGGATCCGTCCATGACAGTTTCAAACTGCATAATGAAAAGAAGCTTTCTATGAGATGATTACATATATATCAGTAGTTTCCTAAAGCTTCTTTCCAGTTTTGTCTGAGGCTATTTCCTTTTTCACCATCGGCATCAACATGCTCAAATATCCTTGGTACCTGTTTCTCCAAAGGTTTCCTGTAAGAAGAGGTATAACACTGTGATGGAAACATCACAAAGCAGTTCTCAGAAAGCTTCTTCCAGTTTATCTGATATTTCCTTTTTCACCATAGCCTCAAGTGCTCCCATATCCCATGCTAAACATACAGGGTGACTGCTCAATGAAGAGCTAATTGAGGAGAGAATTAAGATGACACAGAGCAGTTTCACAGAAAGCTTCCTTCTGGTTTTTCCAGGATATTTCTTCTCCTATTCTAAGGATCATTCAAATGTCCTTCCTCAGATTCACAAAACAGTGATTTCAAGCTGTCAATCCAAGAATGGTTTAACTCTGAGACGAATACACATCAAAGCAGTTGCTCAGAAAGTTTCTCTGCAGTTTCATGGAAGGTTTCCTTCACCACAATGGCTAAATATCCCTTCAGATTCTTCAAAGACAGTTTCAAACTGGGCAACATAAGTAAAATTAACTCTGTGAAAACATATCAGAGAGCGATTCTTGCTTCTTCTCGATTTTATTTCAGTATTTCACTTTCACCATAGTCCTCAATGCTCTGATCACTTTTGTTTCACAGGAAAGTGTTCAAACTGCCTTGTGAAGAAATTATAACTCCTGAGTGGAATGCATACATCACAAAGCAGTTTCTCAGAAAGCTTCTATCCAGTTTTATCTGAAGATATCTCCTTTTCACCATAGGCCTGAATGTGCTCCGAACCTTTGGATCTGTGCATGAGTTTCACATAAATTAAAATTAACTATGGATGAATAATATATCTAACACAAAGCAGTTTCAGAAATCTTCTTTCCAGTTTTTCTGAGGTATTTCCTTTTTCACCATAGTCTCATATTCCCAAATATCTCTTGGTAGCTTTTTCTCCAAAGGTTCGAATCCTCTAGGAGAAGGTATATTTCTGTGAGTGGAATGCACATCACAAAGCAGCTCCTCAGAAAGCTTCTCTCCAGTTTCTATCTGAAGATTTCCTTTCTCACCATTGCCTCAAAGCTCCAGAATATCCTTGCAGACTAAATAAAACAGTGTTGATACAGCTCAATGAAAGAGAAGCACTGTGTGAGGGTCACGTGACACAGAGCAGTTTCTGAAAGCTTCCTTCTGGTTTCTCTCTGAGGTATTTCTTTTTCAGGATATTCTAAGAGCTTTCCAAATGTCCTTCTCAGATTCCACAGAAACAGTGATTTCAAACTGCTCAATCAAAGAATGATTTAACTCTATGAGATGAATACAAACATCACAAAATTTGCAGAAAGCTTCTCTCCAATTTTTCATGGAAGACATTTCCTTGCTCACACAGCCTCATGCCACTATATCCTTCTCAACCCTCAAAGAAAACTTTCAAACTGGGAAATGTAGAGTAAGCTTTAACTGTGAAAAGAATGGACATGTCAGCAGTTTCTTGAGTGCTTCTTTCTGTTTTTTATTGAGACATTTCACTTTTGCCATAGTCTTCAATGCTCAATATCACTCTTTTGGTTTTACAGGAACAGTGTTCAAACTGTGCCTTATGAGAAGAAAGTTACTCCTGGAATGCACATCACCAAACAGTTTCTCAGAAAGCTTCTCTCCAGTTTTATCTGAATATTTCCTTTCACCATAGGCCATGTGATCCCAAATATCCTTCTGGATCCATCCAGGAGTTTCAAGCTGCTAATGTAAAGAAAGCTTCATCTATGTGAGATGAATAAACATAGCAAAAAGCAGATTCACAGAAAGCTTCTTTCCAGTTTTTATCTGAAGATATTTCCCATAGTCCGAATGTGCTCCCAAGGTCCTTGTGGATCCCTCATGACAGTTTCAAGCTGTGTAATGTAAAGAGCTTTATCTATGTGGAAGATGATTACATATCAGAGTAGTTTCTAAAGCTTCTTTCCAGTTTTTTTTCTGAGGCTATTTCCTTTTCACCATCATCAACATGCTCCCAGATATCACTTGGTACCTGTTTCTCCAAAAGGGTTTCCCTGGCTGTATGAGAAGAGGTATAACAGTGACTGGAATGCACACGTCACAAAGCAGTTCCTCGAAAGCTTCTCTCAGTTTCATCTGAACATTTCCTTTTCACTGTAAGCCTCAAAGTGCTCCCGAATATCCCATCACATAAACATACAGGGGCTAGAAAATGCTCAATGAAAGAGGCTTAACTGAGTGAGAGGAATTAAGACACAGAGCAGTTTCAGAAAGCTTCCTTCTGGATTTTACCTGAGGATATTTCTTCTCCATATTCTAAGGATTTTCCCAAATGTCCTTCCTCAGATTCCACAAAACAGTGATTTCAAAGCTGCTCAATCCAAAGAATGGTTTAACTCTATGAGATGAATACACACATCACAAAGCAGTTGCTCAGAACTTCTCTGCAGGTTTCATTGAACATTTCCTGCTCACCACAAGCCTGGTGTCACTAAATATCCCTTCACAGATTCTTCAAAGACAGAGTTTTCAAACTGGGCAACATAGAGTAAGCATTAACTCTGTGAAGTGAATGACATATCAGAGCAGATTCTTGAACTTCTTCCTTTTTTATTTCAGTATATTTCACTTTCGCCATAGTCCTCAATGCTGAAATATCACTTTTTGGTTTCACAGGAACAGTGTTCAACACTGTGTGAAAAGTATAACTCTGAGTGGAATGCATACATCACAAAGTAGTTTCTCAAGCTTCTATCCAGTTTTATCTGAAGATATCCTCTTTCACCATAGGCCTGAATGTGCTCCCAAATGTCCTTCACGGATCGTCATGAGAGTTTCCAAACTGTAATATAAAAAGTTTTAACTATCTGAGATGAATAAATATATCTAACACAAAGCAGTTTCACAGAAATCTTCTTTCCAGTTTTTGTCTGAGGATATTTCCTTTTCACCATAGTCATCTATACTCCCAAATATGTCTTGGTAGCTTTTTTCTCCAAAAGATTCAGAATCCTCTAGGAGAAGAAAGGTATATTTCTGTGAGTGGAATGCACGTCACAAAGCAGCTCCTCAGAAAGCTTCTCCAGTTCTATCTGAAGACGTTTCCTTTCTCACCATAAGCCTCAAAGCCCTCCAGAATATCCTTCACAGACTAAACAAAAAGTGTTGATACAGCTCAATGAAAGAGAAGCTTAACTGTGAGCGGAATTCACGTGACACAGAGCAGTTTCACAGCTTCCTTCTGGTTTCTCTCTGAGGTTATTTCTTTTCAGGATATTCTAAAAGCGTTTCCAAATGTCCTTTCTCAGATTCCACAGAAACAGTGATTTCAAACTGCTCAATCAAAGAATGATTTAACTCTATGATGAATACAAACATCACAAAAGTTGCAGCTTCTCTCGTTTCAATGGAAGACATTTGCCTCACAGGCCTCCAGTTGCCACTTATATCCCAGAACCCTCAAGACCGACTTTCAAACTGGATAGAAAGCTTTAACCCTGTGAAAGAATGGACATGTCAGAGAGCAGTTTCTTGAGTGCTTCTTTCTGTTTTATTGAGACATTTCACTTTTGCCATAGTCTTCAATGTGCTCGAATATCACTCTTTGGTTTTACAGGAACAGTGTTCAAACTGTGCCTTATGAGAAGAAAGTTATAACTCCTGAGTGGAATGCACATCAAGCAGTTTCTCAAAGCTTCTCTCCAGTTTTATCTGACTATATTTCCTATTTCACCATAGGCCTAATGTGATCCCAAATATCCTTGGATCCATCCATGGGAGTTTCAAGCTGCATAATGTAAAGCTTCATCTATGTGAGATGAATAAACATCAAAAACAGATTCACAGAAAGCTTCTTTCCAGTTTTATCTGAAGATATTTCCTTTTTCACCATAGTCCTGAATGTGCTCCAAGGTCCTTTGTGGATCCTTCATGAGTTTCAAGCTGCATAATGTAAAGAAAGCTTTATCTATGTGATGATTACACACAGAGTAGTTTCTAGAAAGCTTCTTCCAGTTTTGTCTGAGGCTATTTCCTTTTCATCAGCATCAACATGCTCCCGAATATCACTTGGTACCTGTTTCTCCAAAAGGGTTTCCCCAACTGTATGAGAAGAAGTATAACACTGTGACTGGAATGCACACGTCACAAAGCAGTTCTCGAAAGCTTCTCCAGTTTCTGAACATATTTCCTTTTTCACCATAGCCTCAAAGTGCTCCCAATATCCCATCACGCTAAACATACACAGGGTTGAAAACTGCTCAATGAAAGAGAGGCTTAACTGAGAGGAATTAAGAACAACACAGAGCAGTTTCACAGAAAGCTTCCTTCTGGATTTTACCTGAGGATATTTCTTTCTCCATATTCTAAGGATCGTTCCAAATGTCCTTCCTCAGATTCCACAAAACAGTGATTTCAAGCTGCTCAATCCAAAGAATGGTTTAACTCTATGAGATGAATACACATCAAAAGCAGTTGCTCAAGTTTCTCTGCAGGTTTCATCAGAAGTTTCCTTTCCTCAAGCCTCCAGCTACAGATCCTTCAAAGACAGAGTTTTCAAACTGGGCAACATAGAGTAAGCATTAACTCTGTGAAGTGAATGCACATATCGAGAGCAGATTCTTGGAAGCTTCTTCCTCGATTTTATTTCAGTATATTTCACTTTTGCCATAGTCTCAATGTTTAAAATATCACTTTTGGTTTCACAGGAACAGTGTTCAACACTGCCTGTGAAAAGAGGTATAACTCCTGAGTGGAATGCATACATCACAAAGTAGTTTCTCGAAAGCTTCTATCCAGTTTTATCTGAAGATATCTCCTTTTTCACCAGGCCTGAATGTGCTCCCGAATGTCCTTCGGATCACACATGGAGTTTCAAACTGTAATATAAAGAAAAAGTTTTAACTATAGATGAATAATATATCTAACACAAAGCAGTTTCACAGAAATCTTCTTTCCAGTTTTGTCTGAGGATATTTCCTTTTCACCATAGTCGTCTATACTCCCAATATGTCTCTTGGTAGCTTTTCTCCAAAAGGTTCGGAATCCTATGAGAAGAAGTATATTTCTGTGAGTGGAATGCACATCACAGCTCCTCAGAAAGCTTCTCTCCAGTTTCTATCTGAACTCCTTTCTCACCATAAGCCTCAAACTCCAGAATATCCCTTTCAGACTAAACAAAAACAGTGTTATGATACTGCTCAATGAAAAGAAGCTTAACTGTGTGAGGAATTCACGTGACACAGAGCAGTTTCTGAAAGCTTCCTTCTGGTTTCTCTCTGATTTCTTTTCAGGATATTCTAAAGATTTCCAAATGTCCTTTCTCAGATTCCACAAACAGTGATTTCAAACTGCTCAATCAAGAATGATTTAACTCTATGAGATGAATACAAATCACAAAAAGTTGCAGAAAGCTTCTCTCTCAATTTTCGATGGAAGACATTTTGCCTCACAGGCCTCTGTTCCACCACTCCTTTGAACCTCAAAGACCACTTTCAAACTGGGAAATGTAGAAAGCTTTAACCCTGAAAAGAATGGACATGTCAGAGCAGTTTCTTCAGTGCTTCTTTCTGTTTTTTGGATGACATTTCACTTTTTCATAGTCTTCAATGTGCTCGAATATCATCTTTTGGTTTTACAGGAACAGTGTTCAAACTGTGCCTTATGAGAAGAAAGTTATAACTCCCTGAGTGGAATGCACATCACCAAACAGTTTCTCAGAAAGCTTCTCTCCAGTTTTATCTGACTATATTTCCTATTTCACCATAGGCCCGAATGTGATCCCAAATATCCCTTGATCCATCCAGAGTTTCAAGCTGTAATGTAAAGCTTCATCTATGAGATGAATAAACATAACAAAAGCAGATTCACAGAAAGCTTCTTTCCAGTTTTATCTGAAGATATTTCCTTTTCACCATAGTCCAGAATCCTCGAAGGTCCCCGTGGATCCCATCCATGTTTCAAGCTGTAATGTAAAGAAAGCTTTATCTATGATGATTACATATCACAGAGTAGTTTCTAAAACTTCTTTCCAGTTTTGTCTGAGGCTATTTCCTTTTCACCATCAGCATCAACATGCTCCGAATATCACTTGGTACCTGTTTCTCCAAGGGTTTCTAGCTGTATGAAAGAGGTATAACACTGTGACTGGAATGCACAAACAGTTCCTCAGAAAGCTTCTCCAGTTTCGGTCTGAACATATTTCCTTTTCACCAAGCCTCAAAGTGCTCCGATATCCCATCACACGCTAAACATACACAAGAAAACTGCTCAATGAAAGAGGCTTAACTGAGAGAGAATTAAGATGACAGAGCAGTTTCTGAAAGCTTCCTTCTGGATTTTTCCTGAGGATATTTCTTTCTCCATATTCTAAGGATCGTTCCCAAATGTCCTTCCTCAGATTCCACAAAACAGTGATTTCAAGCTGCAATCAAAGAATGGTTTAACTCTATGAGATGAATACACACATTGCAGTTGTCAGAACGTTTCTCTGCAGGTTTCATCGGAAGATGTTTCCTTATACCACAAGCCTCGGGCATCAATAATATCCTTCACAGATTCTTCAAAGACAGATTTTGAAACTGGGCAACATAGAGTAAACATTTCTGTGAAGTGAATGCACATATCAGAGCAGATTCTTGGCACTTCTTCCTCGATTTTATTTCAGTATATTTCACTATTGCCATAGTCCTCAATGCTCTGAAATATCACTTTTCGGTTTCACAGGAACAGTGTTCAAACGCTGCCTTGTGAGAAAAGAGGTATAACTCCTGAGTGGAATGCATATATCACAAAAGTAGTTTTCAGAAAGCATCTATCCAGTTTTATCTGAAGATATCTCCTCTTTCACCATAGGCCTGAATGTGCTCCCGAATGTCCCTTCGTGGATCCATGCATGATGGAGTTTCAAAAACGTAATATAAGAAAAGTTTTAACTATGCAAGATGAATAATATATCTAACACAAAGCAGGTTTCACAGAATTTTCTTTCAGTTTTGTCTGAGGATATTTCCTTTTCATATCATCTATACTCCCAATATCTCTTGGTAGCTTTTTCTCCAAAGGAATCCGGAATATTCTATGAGAAGAATGTTATATTATCTTGAGTGGAATGCACATGTCACAAGCAGCTCCTCAGAAAGCTTCTCTCCAGTTTCTGTCTGAAGATGTTTCCTTTCTCACCATAAGCCTCAAACACTCCAGAATATCCTTGCAGACTAAACAAAAACAGTGTTATGATACTGATCAATGAAAAGAGAAGCTTAACTGTGAGCGAATTCACGTGACACAGATTAGTTTCTGAAAGCTTCCTTCTGGATTCTCTCTGATATTATTTCTTTTCAGGATATTCTAAGAAGGTTTCCAAATGTCCTTTCTCAGATTCCACAGAAACAGTGATTTCAAACTGCTCAATCAAAGAATGATTTAACTCTATGAGATGAATACAAACATCACAAAAGAGTTGCCAGAAAGCTTCTCTCCAATTTTCGATGGAAGACATTTTCCTTGCCTCACACAGGCCTCTGTTCTGACAATGCCTTGAATAACCTCAAAGACCAACTTTCAAACTGGGAAATGTAGAAAGCTTTAACCCTGTGAAAAGAATGGACATGTCAGAGAGCAGTTTCTTGAGTGCTTCTTTCTGTTTTATTGATGACATTTCACTTTTGCCATAGTCTTCAATGTGCTCCGAATATCACTCTTTTGGTTTTACAGGAACAGTGTTCAAACTGTGCCTTATGAGAGAAGAAGTTATAACTCCCTGAGTGGAATGCACATGACACCAAGCAGTTTCTCAGAAAGCTTCTCTCCAGTTTTTATCTGACTATATTTCCTATTTCACCATAGGCCGAATGTGATCCCAAATATCCCTTCAGATCCATCCATGAGGAGTTTCCAAGCTGTAATGTAAAGAAAGCTTCATCTATGTGAGATGAATAAACATAACAAAAGCAGATTCACAGAAAGCTTCTTTCCAGTTTTTATCTGAAGATATTTCCTTTTTCACCATAGTCCTGAATGTGCTCCCGAAGGTCCCTTCGTGGATCCGTCCATGACAGTTTCCAAGCCATGTAATGTAAAGAAAGCTTTATCTATGTGAGATGATTACACATATCACAGAGTAGTTTCCTACAAATCTTCTTTCCAGTTTTTGTCTGAGGCTATTTCGCTTTTCACCATCAGCATCAACATGCTCCCGAATATCACTTGGTACATGTTTCGTAGGGAAAGCAGCGTACAGGTTTCCCTACGCTGTATGAGAAAGGAGGTATAACACTGTGACTGGAATTCACAAGTCACAAAGCAGTTCCTCAGAAAGCTTCTCTCCAGTTTCAGTCTGATCATATTTCGTTTTTCACCGTAAGGCTCAAAGTGCTCCTGACTATCCCATCACACGCTAAACATACAAATGCCAAAAAAGTGCTCAATGAAAAAGGAGGCTTAACTGAGAGAGGGCCATTAAGATGTCACAGAGTAGTTTCACAGAAAGCTTCCTACTGGATTTTTCCTGAGGATTATTCTTTCTCCATAATCTAAGGATCGTTACCAAATATCCTTCCTCAGATTCCACAAAAACAGTGATTTCAGGCTGGCAGTCAAAAGAATGGTTTAACTCTATGAGATGAATACACACATCACAAAGCTGTTGTTCAGAACGTTTCTCTGCTAGTTGCATCGGAAGATGCTTTCTTGCTAAACACAAGCCTCCGGGCATCAATAACTATCCCTTCACAGATTCTTCAAAGACAGTATTTTGAAACTGCGCATCGTGGAGTAAACATTAACTCTGTGCACTGAATGCACATATCAGAGATTAGAATATTGGAACGCTTCTTCCACGATTTTATTTCAGTATATTTCACTATTCGCCATAGTCCTCAATGCGTTCCAAAATATCACTTTTTCGGTTTCACAGGAACAGTGTTCAAACACTGCCTTGTGAGAAAAGAGGTATAACTCCCTGAGTGGAATGCATATATCACAAAGTAGTTTCTCAAAAGCTTCTATCCAGTTTTTATCTGAAGATATCTCCTCTTTCACCGTAGGCCTGAATGTGCTCCCAAATGTCCCTTCGAGGATCCTTGCATGACAGAGTTTCCAAACTGCGTAATATAAGAAAAGTTTTAACTATGTGATATTATTAAATACATCTAACACAAAGCAGATTCAGAGAAATATTCCTTCCTGTTTTTCTCTAAGGACATTTTCCTTTTAACCATAACCGTCCCTGTACTCCCAAATCTCTTTTGTAGCTTTTTCTCCAAAAAGGATTCCGGAATCCTCTGGGAGAAGAAATGTTGTCCGGAGCCATGAGGCCCAGAATTAGCCAACCTCTGTTGCTTCATCTCTGCAAAGCAGAGACAAGATGGCACATTTCCGGGTTCCTCATTATAAGCTTTCCGCGCGTGCACCTAAAGCTTTTCCCGCGCGTGTGCCTAAACTGTTACCGCGCGTGCCAACCTTTCCTGCGTGTGCACAAACATTTTCCCGCCCAGGAAGATATGCAGCCTACGGTGCAGGCACGATCCCGCATTCAGGAAAAGTATGAACCCATGGCACATGCGCGATTGTAATTTGAGAAAACCCGACCACTTGATCAGGCTCTTTGTCTTGTCACCATTTCTGGTGTTTTCTTCTCTGCTCCATTTCCACTCTCCCTTCCATGGCCCGTTCGACTGTCCTGCGGGTCGGGACACCTGGCGCCCGAACAGGGACCTGGATATGGGGAAGAAGTGAGTAAGAAGGCACTAAAGTTGGCCGAAAGTCAAAGTGGAAGAAAAATTCCTCCGGACGTCGCGGGAACCTGCCGCATTGGAACCAGATGTAAGTAACAGTGCCTGATTATGGGACAAGAATTAAGCCAGCATCAGATTTATGTAGGGCAATTAAAAGAGGCTTTAAAAGCACGAGGAGTAAAGGTTAAAAGTAATTATTTGTTTAAATTTTTTGATTTTGTAAAGGATACCTGCCCTTGGTTTCCACAAGAGAGAACCATTGACATAAAGAGGTGGCATAGAGTGGGAGACTGTTTTCAAGATTATTATAGTACTTTTGGACCAGAGAACATCCCGGTGACAGCCTTTTCCTATTGGAACGTAATCAGAGATATAATAGATAAAAAGGAAAGAGAAAAAGATCCTGAGGTAATGGCAGTGGTTACTCAGACTGAGGAAATATTAAGAGGCAGCTCCCAAACCAACCTCGAAAAACCCACACCTAGTAAAGAAATAGACTTGATATCACTACAGAGCGACGAAGAGGTGTCTGGGACCCCCTCAATAACAAATAAAGAAACATCAACTAAGTAAAAGGCCAGAAAATACCTAGTTTTACCTACAACTAATGAAAACAAAAGTAAAAATAACCTTAGCCCTTCAGAAGTAGATTGGGATAATTTGGAGGAAGGGGCAGCAAAATATCATAATTCTGACTGGCCACAAACTTTTACATAGCCTCCTCCATATATTAAGGCTTCTGCCCCCACATTTATGACAGTAATAGACCCAAAAGAGGAGCTTAGAGTAAATATTGCACAACTTGAAGAGCAAATAAAGCTCGAAGAACTGCATCAGTCTTTAATCACTAGATTGCAGAAATTAAGGACAGGAAGTGTCAGTGTTCAATACCCTAAAGGAATAGAGAAACACTCTCACCCTCAGAGACCCAGGCAGCATGTCCCAAAAGAAAGGTCATTTGGTAGTAGGGATAGGGAGGATTCCTCTCCTCGAGACGTTGTTCCAGTAACTGAAACTACAGATGCACAGGGCCGAGCCTGGAGACATCACAATGGGTTTGAATTTACTATAATAAAAGAACTAAAAACTGCTGTCTTGCAATATGGAGCTACTGCCCCGTACACTCTGGCCATAGTCGAATCTGTGGCCGAAAAGTGACTCACTCCCATAGATTGGAATACCTTAGTTAGAGCAGTTCTCTCCGGAGGCGATCATCAGATTTGGAAGTCAGAATTTTATGAAAATTGTAGAGATACGGCCAAAAGAAACCAACAAGCCAGAAAAGTTTGGGATTTTGATATGCTAACTGGCTCGGGTAACTACACAGAAACCGATGCTCAGATGCAGTACGATCCCAGACTGTTTTCTCAAATCCAAACAGTGGCTACCAAAGCCTGGAAAAAACTCCCTGTTAAAGGGGATCCAGGAGCCTCGCTCATGGGAGTCAAACAGGGGCCTGATGAGCCTTTTGCAGACTTTGTACACAGACTTTTGACCACGGCCAGCAGAATATTTGAAAATGCCAAGGCAGGGGTGGATTATGTAAAACAGCTAGCTTACGAAAATGCTAACCCAGCTTGTCAGGCAGCAATCAGACCTTATAGAAAGAAAACAGACTTAACAGGCTACATCCGCATCTGTTCAGACATAGTGCCCTCATGTCAACAGGGCTTGGCTATGGCTGCTGCCTTTAGTGGACAAACCGTAAAAGACTTCCTCGCTAGCAAAAATAAGAATAGCAAGGGGTGCTTCAAATGCAGAAAAATGGGACACTTCGCTAGGGATTGTAAGGGAGAGCTAGCTAAGACCTTAGAGGCAAAAGCTCCAGTCCTCTGCCCTAGGTGTAAAAGAGGAAAATATTGGGCCAATGAATGTAAATCTAAAATTGACAATCAAGGAAATCCCCTAACACCTCAACAGGGAAACAGATTGAGGGGCCAGCCCCAGGCCCCAAAACAAGCTTATGGGGCGGTCAGTTTTGTACCAACCAACCAAAATCCGTTTCACAGCTTAGCAGAACAACCCCAGGAAGTGCAGGATTGGACCTCTGTTCCGCCTCCCACCCAGTATTAACCCCTGAAATGGGACCACAGGCCCTAGGTACGGGTATATATGGGCCCCTACCCTCAAACATGTTTGGATTAATCCTAGGAAGAGGCAGTGCCAATATAAAAGGCCTACAGGTCTTTCCGGGAATAATTGATAGTGATTATACAGGAGAAATCAAAATTATGGCCAAGGCCATTAGCAACATCATCACCATTACTCAAGGAAATAGAATAGCACAGTTGCTCCTGTTACCATTGTTAAAAACAGCCAATAAGGTACAATCACCTTCGAGAGGGGAAGGAGGATTTGGATCCTCAGACATCTACTGGGTACAGCCCATTACTAATCAAAAACCCTCTCTCACCTTAAGGCTAGACGGAAAGTTGTTTACAGGACTGATAGACACAGGGGCCAATGTAATAATTATTAAACAACAAGATTGGCCCACCAGTTGGCCCACTTCAGAGACCTTAACAAATTTACGAGGAATTGGACAAAGTAATAACCCTAGACAAAGTTCCAAATATCTCACCTGGAGAGATCAAGAAAGTAATTCCGGTCTCATTAAGCCATTTGTTATCCGATTTGCCTGTTAACCTTTGGGGTAGAGATCTCTCCCAAATAAGGGTCATGATGTGTAGTTCAAATGATATAGTCAGTGCACAAATGTTGGCTCAGGGCTATCACCCTGGGAAAGGGTTAGGAAAAAGAGAAGATGGCATTTTACAGCCAATCCCAGCCATAGGAAAAGGGAACTTAGAAATTTTTAACCGTGGCCATTGACATGCCTGCACCCCAAAAAGGTGCTGACCCAATCACTTGGAAGTCAGATGAACCCGTTTGGGTTGATCAATGACCACTAACCAATGAGGAGCTTGCCGCTGCCCAACAGTTAGTGCAGGAACAGTTAGAGGCAGGACACATTTTAGAAAGCAAATCTCCTTGGAACACCCCCATATTCGTCATATAAAAGAAATCTGGAAAGTGGAGACTCTTACAAGATTTGAGAGCAGTAAATGCTACTATGATCCTTATGGGCGCCTTACAGCCAGGGCTACCTTCTCCAGTTGCAATTCCTCAAAGATATTTTAAAATTATCATAGACCTTAAGGATTACTTTTTTAATATTCCCCTTCATCCCACTGACCAAAAAGGATTCGCCTTTAGCTTACCATCTATAAATTTTAAAGAACAAATGAAGTGATACCAATGGAAAGTGTTACCTCAAGAGATGGCCAACAGTCCCACCTTATGTCAGAAATATGTGGCTACGGCCATACACTCAGTTAGAGAGATATGGAAACAAATGTATATTATACACTATATGGATGACATTCTTATAGCAGGACAAGTAGGAGAACAAGTTTTGCCGTGTTTTGCTCAACTCAAACAAAAACTAACCACAGTGGGGTTACAAATAGCTCCAGAAAAAATACAACTACAAGACCCTTACACATATTTAGGTTTTCAAATAAATGGACCTAAAATTACTAATCAAAAGGCAGTTATCCATAAAGATAAGTTACAAACCCTCAATGATTTCCAAAAGCTCCTTGGAGACATAAATTGGCTTCAACCCTACTTAAAACTCACGACGGGAGACTTAAAACCTTTATTCAACACCCTGAGAGGTGATCCCAACCCTAAGTCCCTTAGGTCGTTATCAAAAGAAGCTCTTTTTCAATTAATAGGGTAGAGACGGCCATTGCTGAACAATTTGTTACTAACAAAGACTATTCACAGCCATTAACCTTTTTAATATTTAACACAACACTAACACCTACTGGTTTATTCTGGCAAAATAACCCTATTATGTGGGTCCATTTGCCTTCATCTCCCAAAAAGGTATTACTTCCCTATTATGATGCCATAGCAGATTTAATCATCTTAGGTAGAGACAATAGCCAAAAATATTTTGGAATTGAGCCCTCTACAATCGTACAAACTTATTCTAAGCCACAAATCCATTGGCTAATGCAAAACACTGACACGTGGCCCATTGCTTGCGCCTCTTATACCGGTAACTTAGATGACCATTACTCACCAAATAAGCTTATCCAATTTTGTAAGCTACATGCTTTTGTTTTCCCTCATGTCATCAGTAAAACGTCTTCAGACAATGCCTTATTAGTATTCACTGATGGGTCATCCACAGGAACTGCTGCATATACCTTTGCTGACACCACTGTTAAATTCAAAACCAGCCGTACCTCAGCTCAGCTAGTAGAATTGCAGGCCCTAATTGCGGTGCTGTCAGCCTTCCCTGATCATGCTCTTAATATTTATACCGATAGTGCATACTTAGCTCATTCAATCCCTTCACTTGAGACTGGCACAAATCAAACATCTGTCGGACACAGCCAAGTTATTTTTACAATGCCAACAATTGATACATGACAGATCAACTCTTTCTTGGACACATTAGAGCTCGTTCAGGATTACCAGGACCTCTATCCCAGGGCAACCAACTGGCTGATATGGCAACCAAGACGGTAGCCATAGCTATAAATACAAACCTAGCCCAA